>CAKALU010068535.1:0-15696 GCA_916700995.1 Hozukius guyotensis
GGGGGTGAGATGGACTTCTTAACATTCATCGCTAACCAAACACAGAGCCAGAGTCTTAATCACTATATGATATTATGACTTATCGTATCCTATCAAACAGAAAAGATCACAAAGAAAACAACACAAAATAGAAATGTGCTGTGTTCTGCTGGTTGTGTGTTTGCGGGTCTGAACTTTAGGCTACGCGCCACAAAACGTCCCAACGTCCCTCAACTCTCCATCGTCAGTTTGTTTCAACAAGTCAGTTCTCGTTCAGTCAGTTCACTCAGAATGGTAGTGTAGAAGATCCCAGCGCCCAACACCACCAAAGAGGAAACGCCATCGTCCAATTATTCAACATATTTAATTTCTGCTTGAACTAACTGAACTGGAACTGAGTTGAACCAGATTTTGTATCAATACAAAATAAAATATGAACTGCAAAAAGTGGTTCTTACCTTGTGGGGAAGCGGGGCTCGTACTCTTCAACTCCTTGCTGTAAAGACAAAGACAGAAGACAGATTTAGTCATGAACACTTAAAGCTGCAGTATGCAGAATGTTTTTGGCATCATTGGGCTAAACTTCCATAATAACCTTTCAGCATATTGTAATTCAAGTGTTCTGAGAGATAACTAGACTTCTGCACCTCCTCATGGCTCTGTTTTCAGGCTTTAGAAAATCTAGCCTGTGACGGGAGACTTTGACCAATCACAGGTCATTTCAGAGAGAGAGAGCGTTCCTATTGGCTGTGCCCCGGCTGGTGGGCGGTGCTTGGTATTTCCTCAACTTGATCTCAACATAGCTGCCGGGTCACAAACTTTCTGATTTTACAGCTAAACAGTACACTACAAGATGATTCTGAGAACATGTGAGGAGAGAAATAGGCGTTACAGTAACAGAGTATTGATTCATATTTGATCAGCGCTGCCTAGTTTGACCGTTTGATCGGAGTTGGCGAGTGATTGACAGCTGCTCAGAGACGGCAAGGATCCAGATCAGCGCTGATTGGTTGTTTTTTTCCGGTCTGTGAAATCTTGCAGATGCTGTCAGGAGCACCGGAGGACACAGAGGGACATGATTTTTTTCAGATTACCTGTCTCATGCACTACTGTCAGGACATACTGATTTTTTTTAAATCATATTTGCTCCATTTCTTCCCACTGCAGCTTCTAGACATTGGAAAGTTGCGACGACCACAGCAGTCAGCAGATGGCAGCAAAGAAACGTGGTAGAAGAGAGAGACAGCAGCGTCTCAGCAGAGTGAGGCTCTTCCTACAGCAGCTGGATATCAACACTGATCTACTGTATGACTACACTTGGAAATTACATCTCTCAATGAGAGAATATGAAAGATCTTATGACGTTAATACCTTATTGACCTTCTTGCTAATTCCTTTTTGTAACCAGCAGATCCTCCGTAAGGCTGAATGTATGTTAGCATCTTCTGGTCATGTGCTTTCAAGTGAATTTTCTCTGTTTGCCGTCGGGACGTCGTTACGGTTTTACCGGTTTGTCAAACTAACCGCTATTCTAAACCGTTCATCCCCTCTACAATCAGATTATTGAATGCTCCTTAGATTATGTATTTCTTACGGATCACAGATCCTTTTATCCCTCATTAGACTGATCCTTCTATTGATCTTATTCAGTCTGTTTATTTAGTAGTTAGTCTCATTTACATCAGTAATCGTTTTAGGTCCTGTTTTATAGTTTGTAGCTTACATATATTGTTGTTGTGTGTATGTTTTTATGTACAAGCTGCTCCAAACCAGTTGCCCCTAGAGGGATTAATAAAGTTGTTTGAATTGAATTGCTCTTTTTGATAGTCTGGTCTGTCCAGTCAGCATTAACTCTGGTGATTTGTAGGTCAAACATTGTTTGATTGTCTGATAAAACAACATTTAAATGATAAGTTTTGGCTGGACCGCAGAGGGTCGCTGAGTGATGAAGTTACACGAGTTTCCTCATTGGCTTGTTGCTTTTTCAATATGAAAAGGCGGTAACAGTCCTTTATGCAAATGAGCTCATCCAGCGCGACGCGTCCGTCCGGCTCACGAAACTTGGACCAAGATGTGAAACTATGTTAACTTAAACACTTAAAAACTTAAATGTTTTCAGAAGTAGATTTTGGTGAATTGTTTAGACGGAATAACAGAAAGTTTACGAGCAGGCCGCCATGAAGTTGTTTCCTGTTTGAAAACAAGGGACCAATCAGGTGAACGTCACCGCTTGAACGGCCAGTTGAGTCAAAGAGTACAGAAGCAAAGAGACAAAACTCTGGTGTTGTTTTTGACAACAGCAGCTGCCATTTTGGACTGAAAACAATTATATATATCATATTTTATTGTTCAACACATGCCATTTCAGTAGAATATGACAATAGAATAGAAATAACTTTGTTTTACTTTTTAGGCGGACAGTTTACCTGCGTCCGGTAGTCGCCATCAGTCCAAAATGGCTGAAGTAGCTCTGCTGCTGGGCGCTGATGTTGCAACGAACAATTGACTTTCACTTCTTGGCAATATACGATCTTTGCTCCTAGTGTCCTCACCGGAACTGGTGGACGCGTCCCGCTGGATTTAACATTATAGACAGACTGACCATACACGGTCCAGACATATACTCCGTTTGGACCGAGTCTTGTTGGATGTGAAACAAGTCCTAACTGCAATTTAAAATATACTCAGTTGAGTGTAACCGTGTACAATAAGTTTAATTTTTTGTCACCAAATTTAGCCCGTTGTTAACCAGATGTTTTCTGACCTACATATCGAAGCATTGCGGACACTCTCAAGTGCACATGAGGCTGATGACGAACCCCCAGTTCTCCTTAAATGTCAGCAGAGATGTTTCCCTCCCTGACGGCTGTGAGGCGGAAGGAACACTTTAAGTTGTTATATGACTGCTGAGCAATTAAAGCATCGCCCACATGTTATGTTCCAGGTGAGGCGTGGGAGGCGAGCTGGGCTGATAGAAGGGTTCACTGCTGCATAAGTCTATTTCTGGTTCTGCCTTTTGAAAAATTAACCCCCGCTGCCTCCTCTCTCCCTCCCCTTTCATTCAGTCAGTGATCAACCGACGCCTGTCAGAAGTGCTTCCCCTCAGAGACCGAAGGCAGCCGGGCGCACACAGAGAAACTTCTCCGATCTGAGCTGCGTTGCATCTTACTCTCGACCTCCAGTAAACAGGAACATGGGAAGCGAAGGAGAACTGATTTGTGCGTCTATATGAGCTAATGAAGGAGGGCGTTCTCTGAGAGCTGGTAAAGGAAGAAACTAGGGATGCTAATAATGAACCGTTTAACCGTTATACGACATTAAGAAACAGTTAAAAATATATAAATATTAATAATTTATTAAAAACTGAGCAAAACTCAGAGGAGCGGCTCGTCACTTTAAGGAGAAAAGCTGGTCCACCTTAAGAGAGTCTGAGCCGGCGTTGCAAGATACAGGAAGTTGGCTCGGGTCTTGAGGAGTTGTAGCATTTATTCACCAACAAATAAACTGTACACACACTTCTACAGCTACGGTCACAACTAGAACGTCACCGACAACCCCAGACTCACCGCCGGCACACTCACACACGGTCTGTCGGACACTCGCTAACGTTACGCCGCGCTGACAGACCGTATGTGTGTGACAACGGCGAGCACGAAGCCACCAGCAACGCTAACATTACATCTCCGAACGTAGCACAAACGCACACGGTTTTATCGGACACTCAGTAACGTTACGGCGGGCAGACACACACCAAAATCTACTTCTGAAAACATTTTCGTTGCAAGCGACGCACTAATCTTGTCGGTTAACGGTTAATAATCGGTTAACTAGGGTTGATTATTAGCATCCCTAGAAGAGACAGCCTGTCAAAGCAAAGCTATTCCTGCAGCGTATCTCAGGTCAGCAACACGTAGGGAGAAGCTAGCTCCCAACTTTCTGGGACAGACGAGTGCAGATCTTCGCCAGGTTTTGTGCGACGGCTCAGCTCATGTGTCACGTGTGAACTCGCGCGTGTGTGTGTGTGGGTAGATGTCAGTGTGTGTGTGTTTGTGTGCTTGTTTTTCAGACCCCCCCACCTGTGAGAAGCCTGGCACCGCCACGCTGTAGGGGCGTTGTTGTCTGCCATGCAGCGCCGCAGCGCTCTGTGCCGCCATATGGGAGTGGATGCCGTAATCAGGGACGGGGACAGCCATGTCTTCTCTCTCTAGAAGGTTGCCCGTGCTGCTGCTCTTCCCGTGGAGGCTGGAAACACACAAGGTGTGCAGAAAATGAGGAAAAAAGTAAACATGTTGTCCCCCAGGCGGCAGTTCCTCCTGGAACAATCAGGAACAAATACTTTAGCCTGTGGGTGTTTATGAGGAAGATGTGCAGGGGAGCCGTCAGAGGGCTGTAGTACTCTCGCAGTTTTCATTGGAAGGTTTTACAACTCACAAGCTGTCGGGCCAATCAGTGTCCAATCAAGTCTGTGACTTCCAGACGAATGAATAGCTAAAATGCTAACTCCTTTCCAGGATTTAGGACTCTTTCCTGCAGCACTCTATTAACCTCAAATAATATAACAAACTACATAAATCATAAATATGCCTACAAAACAAATACATCAGCAATCACACAACATTCAGCTGATTAATGTTTAGTGAAGTTATGACTTTTACTTTTAGGACAAAATTAAAATCTCCAAAACATACTTGTGTACTCGAAGTTGCCTCATGGAGCTGGCGTCGGCGTCATGGATCACCCGGGTGTAGGAGAAGGGAAACCAGCCACGCCTGGAAGAGGTGAAGGGGGGACACACCAGATATTATACATACAAAAAACAAATTCATAACTTTTTTAGGCTCATTGAAACGGTTTTCTACTAAATAACATCAGTCAGCCTGAAAACACTGAACAATCTTCAGAGAAGTCAGATAAAAACTCACATCCTCGTCTTCTCGTTCTCTCCGTAGTGCCACCCGTCACGGGCCTCGGGGACCAGCAGGGTGATCACATCGCCCTCGAAGAAGCTGAGCAGGGTGCTGTTGTCACCGGCCGCGTGGGAGAAGATGGCCTGGACTCGAGTCCTCCCGTTCTTCTCCAGCCCCGCCGCCATGGAGCTGGACCGGGGCAGCGTACGGGTCTCTGCTGGCAGAGACAATGGGGGTATTTTAGATTTAATCTTTAGACAAAAATGCTTTTTAGTTTTAGTCACATTTTAGTCATTTTTATCCTTCATAGTTTTAGTCGCCGAAAAGTCGTTTGATTTTAGTCAAAATATTTTCTCTCTTAATTTTGTCAGCCATTTATTTTAATTTAATCTTAGTCCTGTTTAGTCATCATATTATATTGAACATTTCTGTAATTTTAGTCAATCTTATTATCATGATCATCATCATTATCTGATAAAAAACACAGGTTGAATGACTAAGAATGCAGCTTTGCTGTTAGTTTGAGTCCTCCTGACTGACTGAGCTCATTAATGATGCGCGGTTCAGTCGCACCCACCGGTCCGTTATGAGAGCCAATCCGCCGCCCAACATGTAAAAATATGCGTTACTCAACCACCAGTTCCCGACCCAACACCGCCGACTTAATGCATTGTAGTAGCACAATTGTCGAGATTGAAACAAGAAGGACAGAGAAAGAGAGAGAGTGACAGAGAGAGAGGAAGAGAAGATGAAAAGTGACGAGTTTTTATGTTTTTAAACTACATTTTAGTCTTTTTTCATCAACGATATTTCACGTTTGATATCGCCACCGTTAGTGTTTAATGACGTCGGTGCCGTCTTCTCATCGTCTCGCCTCAGTCGTGGAAAAAAAGGTTGTTGATGAACAAATTTAGTCGTAGATTTTGATAACAAAATAAACACTTTCTGTCTCCATTTCTCTAATAAAGACCGCTGACTGGTGTAAAACATGGAGCGTACGACACCTCCAGACTTCTGCTACAACAACAGCTCTCTTCTGATATTACAAATGACTCAGTTTTTTGTGAAACCTGTCCTATATCTATTTTTACTCATCGTCTCTCCGTCTCATTTTTAATATCACATCTCCGTCTATTCCCGCCTGCTTTGGCCTGTTTTTTAATAAAACTCCACAGGTTGTGTGAGACATCCAGGCGGATGTGTTCCATTAGCTCTTTAATGGCTTTTTTCTTTGAGATGCAGTGATACTTTTCAAAGAATACACAACCTAATAGAATACATTTGCATACCGAATGCCGAGTTAAAGCTAACTGGTTTGATTAAAATGTTCTTATGCTACCTTCATCCTTCCACATTAGTACACAGTGCGTGTCCTTACTCAGTGTGGTCTTGCTCTTGGCCGGGGCGACCTTGCGTACAGGCAGGGTGTTGGAGTAGACCTCGCCTCCATGCCGCTGGGTCTGCGGCGAGGCCTTGCCCTGGGCCACCTTGCCCTCCATCCACTGCTGGTAGTCCTCCCCTCCGTGAGCGCCCCCCGTGCCGTTCATCACCGCCATCCCTCCTTCAACGGCTCCCATCAGCCTCTGCCGAGACCGTGAAATTAGCATACAGGCAATTAAAACAAAGTCACCCGAAGCCGTTATATAACATCCGGCAGCTCATTAATAATAATGAAGGAGTTGGAGAGGATCTGGGTCAGGAAGTGCTTAATGAAAAGACTACATTTGAGTATATGTTGCTTTAAAGATAAACATATGGAATGACTGCTGGGAGACTGCAAAAGAGTTTCAAAGTGGATTTAATGAATTTGCGCCGCGGTTTTAATTAAAAACTCGAGCCAGACTGAGGCAGTCTTTCATGTAAATCTTGGAAGTTGTTCTGTTTCCAGTAGCGGGGGGGGGGGCCTGCATCAGGGCCGAGGACAGGAGGAATTTAAACCTCTTCTATGCAACTAGCGAATTAGCATGGCGCGCTAACGAGTTCATTTGCATTCATAAGAGTTTTCTGAGGATGCGTTGAGATTCCCCCCATGATGCAACAGCCCTCGACACATTCCTGGTCCTTATTAAGGGTCTCATTAGACACCACTTACCGGTGTTTGTGTGTGTGTGTGTGTGTGCACTTGTGCTTCTGTCTAAGTTGAGTTTTAGACCTTGAGACTGAAAACATGTTTGGAAAGCGGGTACATTTGCTAACAGAAGACATTCTGGCGTTCCAAATCTCATACTTGTTCTTTTTACTTTTACTCCGTACTGCAGCTGCTCTTACAAAGTACATACTACTGCATGCAGTATGCATACAACTGAGACGTACGACTTCATCATGACATTGCGCCTTGAACTTTGACCCTCTTGCTCATATATCCGGTGCCTTCTGTCAGTGAGCGGTCATCTTCAGGCTGTCATCTGTCTGTGCTCAGTCTGCACAGACAGCATGCTGGCTTACAAACTACAAAATGCAACTGGATGCAGTAGGACATCCTGGTATTTTTGGCGTACTGCATTTGACAAATACAGAAGCCCTAAACAGACACCATTCTTCTTTGACACTTTCGCAACTTGCGATTTTAAGGTTGAAGCGGTTTAGCTCAGTTTTAAAGCTAAAGTGAAGATACTAGTATCATATGAAACTAGAAAAAACCTAATGAATCCATCAGTACCAACCATGTCATACTAGCTTATCGTGAAAGAGGTTAAATAACGCTCCAAACTTGCACTAAATTTTGGAGAGGAAAAACTGTCATGGCCATTTTCAAAGGGGCCCCTTGACCTCTGACCTTCAGATATATATGCCTGTTGGGCTGCAGTTTGCCATGTTACTATTTGAGCATATTGTTTTATGCTAAATGCAGTACCTGTGAGGGTTTCTGGACAATATCTGTCATTTTTTTGTGTTAATATGTTTTCCAATAATAAATATATACATACATTTGCATAAAGCAGCATATTTGCCCACTCCCATGTTGATAAGAGTATTAAATACTTGACAAATCTCCCTTTAAGGTACATTTTGAACAGATAAAAAATGTGCGATTAACTATTTTAATTGATTGACAACCCTAATAAAATGTCTATAAATACTGCACAGGTCTCAGGTAGAATAAATGATGAATTAAAAGGTAGTAGTAGAGGAACCGACCTGCTGTCCCATGCCCCCACTGGCCCTGAGGGCCGCCAGCTCTGGAGGTACCGGCAGCGGTTTAGCACCGGGGATGGGCTCGGAGATGGGCATGCCTGGATGATGACCACCGGGGACCATGGCGCCCGCTACGCCGCTCATCTGCTGGGCCAGGAACATGGCACGATCTGGCAGTTTGTTGGGCTCGGCGCACGCCTGCTGCCACCCGGGGATCTTCTGGGACAAAAGCTCTTTCCCCTGAAAGAAAGAAAGAAGGAAAGAAGGAAAGAAGGAAGAGAGGGGTTGATGCTTGTTCTCAAAACACAGTATTGTACATGTGTGTATTTTTTTCCTCACATTGCTAATAAATCCTTCAGATCTGCCCAGAAAAACAGGATTAGAAATATGTGCACCCTCTGGAGGTAATGCTGCTACATCAACATGGCATCACATTATTCATACAAGCAGAAGCATGAAACGGAGAAGGCGAGGAACATGGAGGAGATGCAGGACACGAGAGATGAGAAGCAGGATGAGAGAGTCCTCCTCACTCATTTGAGAAGCTCTCAGAAGCTGAGCTCTCAGGGCTGAGTTACATTCCCTCCATACATTATCCAGCAGCGCAGTTACATAAAAGCTACGTCTCATTTGCATTTCGTCGTCAGTGAATAAATGAGGGAATACATGAATATGGGATAGATAGATGCTGCTCAAACTGTTTTAACTCCACCAGGCTGGTGTGGAGGATAAACACAACGAGGCTTCTGAGGTTGTCTGGCCCCGCTGAGTGTACGTGGGCTGGAGGAGCGTCAGGTGTCAGGGTGTGGGCGGGATGAACCAATAAATTAACACTGATATTAAAGTACAGCAACAACACATTCATACCAGCAGAGTGAGCATCATGTCATCGGGGATTCATGCTCCAACTGATATAAGATAATGATTCCTCTGTCACAGTTAAATTATTGTTCTGTTTCAGGCTAGATTAATAGATTTGGGATGCCCCCTCCATGTGTTTTCTATGTGCGTGCAGCTTTCTCAGTGTTTCTTGCTGCAGGTAGAAGCGATGAGTCACCATGACCTCAGTCAGCCCTCTCCGATAGCTAAGGTAGAGCGTAGGTGGGACGTCTTTACCAGTGTGATGATAAAATCAACTAGCAGACGGTGGCTGTTTTTCCTTCGTTCCTGCTTCGCCATCCGCAGCGCCGGAGAAGCGCTCTCTGGCAGCGTGTGGGAGGTTTGCCAATTTGTAAAATGTTCCCAGAAAGTAAAGAGAGCTTAAAATCACCACATTATTTCCTCCAGACCTCCATGCTAACGTACAGTAGACTATGATGAGTGATAACGCTGTGTATTGGCAAGAATCTGGCGATACGATACGTATCACGATACAGGGGTTACGATTCAATATATTGCGACACTGTAAGCAAGGCGTTATATCGCGATTCTAATTTTAGGATAACTGGTATAAAGACACACCATATGTATAAAAGTAAAAAAAGTCACTATGTAAAATGTCTCCTATGGGGACTAACATCATCACACATGAATACAGTTGGGCTCATTGGATCCACAAGAGTCTCAGCTTTACAGTGATACCCAATTTATGGAATTCAAGACTGTTTAGGGACCCCAGTATGCAGAAATATTCAAACACATCATTTTTAGGATAGGAGAAAATAATACATTTATATTGCATTCAAAAAGCTGCATGTTTTTTGCCCAAAACTGCATGTGATTATCATAAAGTGGGCATGTCTGTAAAGGGGAGACTCTGTTCTAAATGAACCTTAAAGGGAGATTTGTCAAGTATTTAATCCTCTTATCAACATGGGAGTGGACAAATATGCTGCTTTATGCAAATGTATGTATATATTTATTATTTTAAATCAATTAACAACACAAAACAATGACAGATATTGTCCAGAAACCCTCACAGGTACTGCATTTAGCATAAAAAAATATGCTCAAATCATAACATGGCAAACTGCAGCCCAATTAACTTCTTAAAAATCAAATAAAAATTCAATCTTTCAGAGGTTGTAGTGGGCTCAGCTTTAAAGCTAGAGTGAAGATACTGGCATCATATTAAACTAGAACCTAATGAATCCATTGGTACCAACCATGTCATGCTAGCTTGTTGCGAAGGAGGTTAAATAACACTCCAAACTTACACTAAATTGTATGAGTCTCCTCTTTACAGACATGCCCACTTTATGATAATCACATGCAGTTTTTTTGCATGCAGTATAAATGTGTTATTTTCAACTGTACTTCACAGCCGAGTTTAAGACTAATTAAATCTTTTTCTGCTGTTTATGCATCAACACATCAGCAGTTTGTGCTCTGTGCTTCCTCCCTCCGTCTATCAATCACTCATTCAGACACTTTCACACCCACACAGTCAGTGAACCAAGTGTTCTCGCAAGAAGTAGGTCATATTCTCTCTCTCCCGCTGCCTCCCCACCTCACCCACTCACTCCTCTTCACCACCTCACATGTCCCCAGTGTGAAGGGGTGAAGAGGAGATGCTTCTCTTATTAGTAGTTTCTTGGATGATATGAAACTCCTGACGAGTGATCTCCCGGCTGCACGGCTGCACGTGAAAAGCCGAGACACGATGGCGGAAAACTTTTTCCTGAATGAAACGGACGAATAAATACAGAGCGTGACGTGTTTGAGAGAGACGGATGGGAACGAGGCAACATGTCGTAGTTTTAAAGGACCAGTGTGTAATATTTATGGAAATGTATTAGCAGAAATGTAATATAATATTAATAAGTATGTTTTCTTTATATATCTACGTAGGGAGCGGGTCCTCTCCACGGAGTCGGCCGCCATGTTTCTACAGTAGCCCAGAACGGACAAACCAAACTCTGATAACTTTTCCTGCTTGGGCCGGAGTCGATAACGTTACTCGCTCCCGTCGCCGCCGCCTCTCTCATGCTTCATCACTCACTCTAATGGTACGCGAGGGATCGCCTCGCTTCCCAGCATTGGACGCTTGATGCGCTGCCACTAGAAACAAGGCACCTGATTGGACGAACGCTTTCCCTCGTGGGCTGCTGCTCCCAGCTTTCAAATCCGGAACCAACATGGCGGCTCGTTTGGAAACTTTCTTCTCTTGTATCACGAAAATAGTTCACCGAAATGTGTTCCTGAGAACATTTGATGAGAAATAAGCCGTGCAGCTGCTGAATCTGTTTTTATTTTAGATCGACAACGGTTAGTTTAAAAGTTTCTAGCGAGTTTCTAGAGGCGGGGAGTCGCGTTAGACGCCCCCGATTTGAATATGGAGCAGCCAACATGACTCCCCGTCTCTCGAATCACGCCGCCACGCTACCAGAATGCATTGCACGGCTGCTTACATAGACAGTGAATGGGAAGGAGGCTGTGGACATGTACCACGAGCACGCTACTCTACAACAACAACTGGCTCTAGAGTTTCTGCAATAACATACTTTCCCTGGGACCAATGAAGTTCCAACTAATCAAATCATCTTTAATAAAGGATATTCCACAGAGCCCAGACTAGCTTCAATAAAACAAGAGGTGATTTCCCAGGATCTCACTGAGTAAAGCAATGACTTGGTGGTTAAAAGATGCCTCGATGACGAGTTTCAAACTGGGATAAATATGGCTTTTATATTACTATATATAAATGTTTACCAACACAATGAAAATAGATCAAGGAAATGCTGTTGAAACAATAAATATATATATCATTTAAATGTCTAAAAAAAACTAATTTAACCTAGACATCTTTTAATGTGGAAAACTGTGACGTCACCAACACATGAACAGCTGTTGGCCGAAGCCGTTCCTTCTCACCTTGCTGTGGTAGACGCTGCTGTTCTTGGCCACGGCACACTGGCGGTCCACCAGGAAGCAGTACCTCCTCCTCTCCTCGGACAGAGCGTTCTTGTAGCCCTCGGCGATGTAGTTGTCCAGCTCGGTCTGCTTATTACTGATGGCCTCCACGTACTGCGGGACAGAAGGGAAAAGGTGGCGTTAAAAAACTACAGATTGGTCCTTTTAATACATTCCTTTTTTTATGTGTTGGATAAGTATGTTGTCGAGGCAGAATTATGTAATAATGAATGCATGAATTAGCTCAATGAATTACCTAATTAGCACGTCTGGTTATGCTTAATATGTGGCGGTGATTACAGCACAGCGTTAGGTAACTAGAGCCTCTAATTTAAAAATCACATCTTGCTGAAACCAGTTTGCTTTCTGCATGTGGACTTTAGCCTTCAGCAGAACTGGTGTTAATTCGACCAGCCAGTCTTTTATGATGGTGCGTAGGCTGCGTACTTTCTCTGCTAACAACGCCGTCACGGTCATTTACACCTCGCACTGTCTGGCGCTCTGAGAATCTCACTTTATTCAGGAATCTTCAAATGCTTTCAGTTACGTAAGTGAACCTGAGGACAAAGTGGGGTTCGCCACATGATGCTGCGTGCGATGCTCTGTGTGTCAAGGTGATGCTGGATGTGGATGAGTGGTTCCACTTGTTTGATGGAGATGTCCTGTGCCTCAGTTCAAGCTCTAAGAGGACTCAGTGGGCTGAGTTGTTGAAGGAGTAGAGGTATAAAAGCCAGACGCAGCCAAAAGGGTGAGCGAGTTTATACTGCAGAGCGAAACACCAGTCACCACATAACAGACACATCTACGATCGCATCTATGCAGAGTTTGACTACTTTTGTTTTAATTGGTGGTTTTCAGGTCTGATGTGCTGTGACATTTACCAAATGCACAGCGAGCGATTTGACTTTCAAAGCAGTGCAATGAAAGCACAATTTGTCTGCTTTTTATATGTCAGGATTGTGATGTATGACGCCTGATTTAGTTTAAAATGGCATTCAGGAAAATACACCTAAAAAAGTTTTAACGCCACTAATTTCTTTAACGCATTAACACAATCGATCTTTCGGAGGTTGTAGCGGACCAAGTTTTAAAGTTAGAATGAAGATACTGACATCATATGAAACTAGAAGAACTAAAGAATCCATTGGTACCAAGTAGGAGATTCAATAACGCTCCAAACTTACACTAAATTTTGTCGAGGAAAAACTGTCACGGCCATTTTCAAAGGGGTCCCTTGACCTCTGAACTCCAGATGTGTGAATGTAAATGGGTTCTATGGGTACCCACGAGTCTCCCCTTTACAGACATGCCCACTTTATGATAATCACATGCAGTTTGGGGCAAGTCATAGTCAAGTCAGCACACTGACACACTGACAGCTGTTGTTGCCTGTTGGGCTGCAGTTTGCCATGTTATGATTTGAGCATATTGTTTTATGCTAAATGCAGTACCTGTGAGGGTTTCTGGACAATATCTGTCATTGTTTTGTGTTGTTAATTGATTTCCAATAATAAATATATACATACTTTTGCATAAAGCAGCATATGTTTCCACTCCCATGTTGATAAGAGTATTAAATACTTGACAAATCTCCCTTTAAGGTACATTTTGAACAGATAAAAAATGTGCCATTAATTGATATTTGGTCTTAAAGGCTCATTTCAAAGCTTCTGTTTTTGGTTCTGACCCGTGATTTGGGGCGTATTCAAGATTCATCTCTCTTCTATACAGTCTCTCTGTTTCCCTGGTGGGAAACACGGCTGATATACTGATGAGCCACATGGAGGAGCCACAGTGTCGCACCTCAAACCTCTCGTTGTCTCTTACTCGCCTGTGTTTGACCCTAACGGGCATCAAAACCGGAAGAGAAGCTAAATGGAAACCATCTGCCAGAATGTGGTCAATTTAGCAGGAAAAGAACAATTTTCTGAGAAGTGAACGAGGTCCTTCATGTGGGCGCACAAAGGCTGAACGAGCAGCGATCACCCACAGTGAAATATTAAATGGCGACAGGCCAACGTAGCGGCAGCAGAGGAAGATGAAGGCCACCTATGAATCATAGAAACTGCGGAGGTGGAGAGGCTTTCAGCCAGCCAACAAAAACACACAGCGAGTGACCGTGTTGATCAGATTCAGACCAGCGTGGCGAGGTCAGGACGGCGGCGAGGGAGCAGTTAATCACCAGAGTGACTGACAGGCTGTGACACGAGGGAGGGGACGACGGAGTGCAGTTAGGAGTGTATTCTACGGATTGGAAGTCAATAGGCGGTTTACCCTGACGTTCATGTGAGTGTTATGAATTCCTCATGATTATAAACCTGCTGAGAGCTCTGACACAGAAACTAAACACCTCACAGAGGTACAAACTAGAAAGTGGAAAATTCGCCCCGAGCATTAAGTCGTCCTCACCTGGAATCTACGGAGGACGGAACCTGCCAAAATAAATTAATAAATGACTAGATAAATAAATAAATATGTAATTTTTGTAGCAAAAATAATATTAAAAATAAATGTATCCATTAATTAATTGATAAAATGTGACATAAATTGGAATTTCTGTTTTAATTTGCTTCTATTATTTATATAAATACTCTTCTATTTAATTTAGCCTTTTTTTTATGAATTACTACATTTTTATATTTATTTTAGCATTTATTTATTTATTTATTTTTGTATTTGTTTTTTTATTTATTTTACATTTATTTTTAAATTATGTTTTTATTTACTTATTTATTCATTATTTATTTATTAACTTATTCATGTCTGTATTCTTTTCTACACACATTTCTTTATGCATTTCTGCATACATTTTATAAATATTATATATAGTATTAGATATAAAATGCATGTGTTAAGTGCATTTAATTTGCGATTAATCACGATTAACTATGGACCATCATGCGATTAATCACGATTACATATTTGAATCGATTGACAGCCCTGTATGTACATGTAGAAAACAGAAAATCAGCTAATTTTCACATTTGAGAAGCTGGAAACTTCAATTATTTGGCATTTTTCCTTGAATAAATGACTTAAAAAATTAAATATATGTGGTTTTATATATGTATATATATGACTGCAAATGCATCAGGACTGCAATTTCCCCATGATCCCCAAACAGGTTAATCCTGCCATGTCTACCATACAGTAGATCTCCTATAACCTCATGAATCCTGTTAATTCTGTTCCTTAGTTCTGGCACTGTGTGTGTAGGAGCGAGGAAATCCTAACGTATATAGGACGTTACTGCTGTAAGCTGAGCACAGCACGGTTTTATAACAGATCCCTGGAGCGCACCACTTCTTTGATGTACATTAAAGTACATTAATCCACCATAGCTGTTCCTGTTCTATTATTTAAGTAGCTTTAATACGTCAGGCCTGCTGTATGCGGCGTTCACATGTGATCACTATCAGATATGTATGGAGCCCTAATTAGATGCCAACCAGCGTTTCATGCTGCTGCCAATCAGCCGCTCTTCGTCTGAAGCTCCTCTTCACACAAAATATAAAACGTGGCCAAAAGCTGCTCCTGGTTTCTGCTGACAGCGAGCGCAATCAGCATTTAAGACGTGTGCTGAGTGTGTCCAGGATTTATTGACTTATTTCTACGGCTGTCAATCGATTAAAATATTTAAATCGTGAATAATCGCACATTTTTTATCTATTCAAAATGTACCTTAAAGGGAGATTTATCAAGTATTTAATCCTCTTATCAACATGGGAGTGGACAAATATGCTGCTTTATGTAAATGTATGTATATATTTATTATTGTAAATCAATTAACAACACAAAACAATGACAGATATTGTCCAGAAAC
>CAKALU010068537.1:0-25306 GCA_916700995.1 Hozukius guyotensis
TTTTTCCTAACAAGTGCCTTTAATTGTATTTAGTGTGACTATTCCTATGTCTGTAACCTGCTAAGTCTATTCATCTAGGCAAAAAATAATGTTTATTAAAATGTATGTAAAAAATACAACCTAAATAGTGCATTAAAACAAATCAGTAAGATAAAAGAAAGGTGAAAAACAGTTATATAATGTATCTTTAAACAGTAAATTAACTGTAAAATACTGTGAAATTAATAAAAGAAAACAGTTCAAACTGTATTTTTCATTAACAGTACAAAGCTGTAAATTTCAGCGACAGTATAATAATGTTAATTTTACAGTAACATAAAGGCAACCCTGCTGCCAGTTCTTTACTGTTATTTTACTGGGAAATTCTTAACAGTGTACTACTTTTTATTTATTATAATAGGCCTATTATTTTATTAATAAAACGTCCTGCTTTGCCCCCAAACGATCTGATATTATTATCGTTGTTTTATTTAATTAGATGTGCAGAATTTTATTAAAAATATGGAATAAATAATGTTTATTTTTGTGATTTGTTTCATCATTATTATTATTATTATTATTATTATTATTATTATTATTATTATTATTTTAACTCTAATGCTCTTCATTTTGCACAAATCTTTCGGGTTAAGTTTGTCTTAATTTTTGTGAAAACAAAATTTGTAAAACAGTCAATCAAAATGTAAAAACGTTATGCTATAAATTATGTCTATGATGATAATAAACCCATTGATATTTAATTAAAATTGCACAAACTGTAAATTCAATCACGTTTTATTCCAAACATATTTAATAACTGTACAATATCAGTTATTTCAAAAACAAATATCTAAATATGGAGGCCTGTTTTAAGCTTCGATCATCATCATTAAAATGTATTTTACATAATGTGTTTATTCTCAGGCTGAGAGGGGGAAGAAGAAGATTCCGTTCAAAGACAGACGGACATTAAATTAAATTAAATTAGACGAAACTTTTTATGATGCCACTGGGGAAATTGGACAGCTGAGAAACCGGATAGTTGGGTATCATCCCGTGCAGAGAGACAGGAGGCATGAAGGAGCAGTTTGGAGCCGGATGTGGCACAGCAGCGGCGCAGCGTCCAGCGTCCAGATGTTCAAAGGTCACACAAGAGGGGAAACTCTTGGAGAGGAGCGAGGAGAGCGCAGGTATGATGCTGCTCACAGGTGAGATGATGCTGGGACCAGTTGTGTGCGGATTTAATCGACTTCTTAAGTACAAATCAGGACCCTGGAGACAGGAGTTCATCCTGTGCGCTCCGAGGAGAGGAAACACCAAGCTGCGCTCCTTCATCCTGGACTCCTTCAAATAGAAATGTTGTTGCCTCTTGAAGCGTTTCCTCCTCCGAAGAAAACTCCCGTTCTCAAACATCCCAGCAGACATGGGATCCAGGGTCCAATAATTCCCCTTGCCAGGATTCCCAGGCTCCCGGGGCATTTTCACAAAGCAGTCATTCAGAGACAAGTTGTGACGGATTGAGTTTTGCCACGCAGGGAATTTGTCCCCATAATACTCGAAGCGGCTGCTGATGAAGTCACAGATCTCGCTGAGAGTGAGTCTCTTCTTCGGGCTCTGCAGGATGGCCATGGTGATGAGGGCGATGTAGGAGTAGGGAGGCTTCACAGAGGAGCCTCTCCTGCCTGCTGGACCATCCTCAGGAGGATTACGCGTATTTATCACTGAGAAACCTGTGATCTGCACATCTTCACTACTTCCCTCCACGTCAATGTCCGTCTCCTCCATGAGGTCTCTGTCCAGGGTCATGGTGGTCCCCAACAGGCGCTGATCTCGCCTGTCTGGGACAGAACAGGCTCAGACCCACTTCTCCTCTTTTCATTCACATCTGACTACATCTTAGACTGTTTAGCCTCCCACTCTAAACTCTCTCCTCCTCCTCCTCCTCCTCTTCCTCTTGCAAGCAGTCTGTCTTCATCAAAACAACAGCAGATACAAATCTGAAACAAGGAGCTGCTTTAAAACCTAAAGTTTTAAACTATAGATGAATATTAGTGTAAGATACTGAGAAGATATAGGCTTATTCTAATCCCAAACATCTCAAAGTAGCTTTTTACACCTATTATAACGTGTTTTATTTTATTTTTCAATCCAAACTCTAATTTAATATCCCCAGGGGCAAATTTGTCTTGCAGCGGAAACATAGAACACACACAGACTTAAAGCTGCAGTGGGTAGAAATGGGAGCAAATATGATTAAAAAAAGTTGTTTTTATAAAACTATATCCTATATCACTTTATCCTGACAGTAGTGCACGATACGGTAATCTGAAAAAAATGTGCCTCTGTGTCCTCCGGTGCTCCTAATTGCATCTGCAAGATTTCACAGACCGGAGGAAAACAACCAATCAGAGCCGAGCTGGAGCCTGTCATCTCTGGAGCAGCTGTCAATCACTCACAAATTCCGATCAAACGGTCAAACAAGGCCGCGCTGATCAAATATGAATCAATATTCTGTTACTGTAATGCCTATTTCTCGCCTCAAATGTTTTACCAGAAACATCTTGTAGTGAACTGTTTATCTGTAAAATGAGAAAGTTTGTGACCCAGTAGCCATGTTGATGTTAGATCAGTTGAGGAAATACCAAGCACCGCCCACCAGCCGGAGCAAGTCTTTGAATTTTTTTATAACAAGGACTGAAAACAGACTAAATCCAGCTGCATAAATGACTAAATTTACTACACTGAGTGCTTTTCCAATTTGCAAGTCTATATCTGATCTTTTTTTTTACATCTATATGTTTTATTGTATTGTGGTTTACTGGCTCAAACATTCATGAGGGTTTACTGTAACCACAGCAGGTGAGACTGATTTGGATTGAAATACGTTTAATGTAAAAAATGAAGCGAGCACATTCATTCTACTGAGCTTGTTTCTATCTTTTATGTTCTTGGCGTACACGGCGCTCATTTCCTTCGGCGTTGCTCATTGCTGGATGGTTTGGCACATGGTGACAGAGGCAACTCTGGCTGTTTCAAATAAGAGGAAGACGTAATGCGTTTTGAAATAATAGCTGCACTGTATCAATTCGTGTGAGGCCACCCACTTGGCGAACGGGGCCGTACTGCAGGGTGGGCTGAGGGAACTGTGGGAAGTCTCATTAATGGACAATTCTTCCCTGTACCTCTCGTTTAATGTGATATGCGTACCCCTCTGAAACTATTCTACTATTTTATAATCACTGCATTTTTCGTAGGGGATTTATATCAAGAGCAGGCCTTACCTATATACCTACAAAAAAAAAAAACGTAAACAAATTGGATGTTTCATACTAAATTTAATACAGACCAAAACCCATGCAACACACAAAAAAATCTCACAGAAAACAGCAATGCTGAGTTAATCAGTGAACCAATTAAACCGGCAACAACCCAAATGAACTACAAAATAATTTAAAAAAACAACCACAATTAGAAACGACGACAAAGACAATAAATAACTTAATTTAACTTGTGCAGCTAAACGTGCATCTTCTGAACTTAGCAGACAGTCTCGCTGTCGAGGTCAAGAGGAGTAAATTGTTTTGCAGTTAATAACGGTGAACACAGCAGAGCTCAGGTTGCAGTTTCTGGTCCTGTATACAGAAACTACTGCAGCCATCTGGCTCAGCTGACCATTATACACAAGCAACACTGACGCTATTTAGATGAAAAATGGACAACAATTATGACTAAACTTCCTACTGAATGTGTCCACTCCTTATAGTAGCCCTTCAGGATCCCTTTAATGCTGCATTGATGCTACAAACTGTCTGTACTTCATCAATATATCCCTCCTTGTGTAGAGAGGTCACACATGCTACATACAGGTAGCACAAATAGGATCAGTTTATTTTTTTTAGATGTCCTCCATTTTTAAGAGTTTTACAAGTTGTTTTTCTTTTTAGATTTTTTTTGTTTTCCCCAGGTGTCTTCAGCACTGTGAGAGCAATCAGAGCCAAAAGGAGTTAGCGCTGCTTCCTGATGTACAACATTGTGAAACTTAATTTAAATATTGAGTCGAGTAAGATGTAAGAAGCTGGTGCTGCTCCTCTATGTTTGCATCCCCATCTGCAGTGAACTATAGCAGACTAAGAACTGCGGGAGCACGGAGTGCAGTCTTGAACTGTTGTGTGCAAATGTGTGTAGAGCTTCGTCAGACATAAAAACCTTTGCTCAGTGTATGTTCGCTAGGTGGTGTGTTTCCGCTGAGCTGAGGTCAACCTCACAAAGTTTCCACACTTGAGGCAGCATGAGTTGGAGTTGCCCTCTTTCCTGGGGATATGCCAGCAGTTGACACAGCGCACCCTGTACTTCTTATACCTGCAAAAGTCAAGAAAGAGGTGATTAAAACTCTTTTCTTAGTTGGTAGTTATCTATGCAGGCTGTTCTCATACATCGCTCGTGTCTGGATGTGATTTAAAAGCAGATTTTGCACATGCAAACCAAAGACAAATTTCTGCCTTTTGCATGCAAAAAGTAGACTAATTGTTGATAGGCAAAATAAACTGAAACATATGATAGGAAAAACAAACAATATCTGGATACAATTATATACAGTCAAATGCTAATTCTTTATATGTTATAGGTGTTGCGTTTTGGATAATATAATTTGTCCATAATAATTACGGACAATCAATGTTCATGGACTAAACATACTGAACCTCAGTGTAACGGCCAATAAGTGAAATCAAACTCTGGAAAACCTATATTTCTGAAAGTCTGTATAAAAGCTGAGACTAAATTCCATTAAATTGAAATGTGGCTTCAGGCTCCCATAGTGATCTAATAGATATGCCCTGTACGTAGCTCCATGTATGGGTTTTTAAAACATTCAACAGCCAGCAGTGTTAATATGAGCGACCTTATTCCACAGGCGTTACAGAGCGGGGTCCCGTCCTCTGCATCCCTCCACATCGGGGTCTTCCTGGTGCAGCATGATGCACACACTTTACCCTCTGGTGAAACAGATATTTAGTTAGTGTTACTTTCATTTTGACGTAAAAACTTTTTTTCAATCAATAGTTCCCGTCAAAATAAAGGAAGTGCCTGTGATGCAACCAAAGGTTTACTGGAAATGAACGCTACATTTCAGCGATAAGGTTAAACAACTGTATGACCTGGAGGATTATTATGCATTTTTGGTGTCATTCTATGACTGAAAAAGATTTGTAAGTGAGTCTTGTCTGTTTGGTCTCTGAATGTTGGAGATGCAAACTTGTTCATGTTCCTTTTTGACCAAAGGAGAAGCATATGCAAAATACAAAATAGTGAAGGTTTGTTATTTAAAATGTGTTAGTGCTAATCGGTGTGATGATTTGAAATGACTTGAATTTTGATACTGCTGCCACTAGAAATACAGCGACTCAAAGCATCGACTGTACAGCTGAAAGTAAAAACAACATGTTGAAATTTGTCTAAAGGGACAAATTTGTTTCTTGGTCTAAAGGGAACTAGTTGATACCCATTATAGTCTTGGGGTGTTTACACAATAGCTTCCCTAAATACTCAAATCAAATGGGCACCACCTGTCATGAGTGATGCTGTCAAGTCACATGTTTTGATGTGGTGGCGTCCTCTAGTGGAGACAATGGACATTTCATGCTTCATACAGTACCTACTTTATTTCAGCTACAGAGTTATGCTTCTGATGCATTCATTTTAAACAAATAACATGGCAGCATTTATATTTGAACATATGTCTGAAAGTATTATTATTATATAATTATTGAGTCTTATATATATTATGTAAAGTCTCTTCCTAGGGTTTTTCCTTCCATTTTTTGTGTGGAACTGTTTCTTATCTGAATCGAGGTTCGAGAGTGTCGCTGATGTTATACAGATTTTAAAGCTTTCTGAGACAAACTTGTGATTTTGGACTCTATACTGTAAATGAAATTGACTTGACTTAACATGATTCATATATTTTATTAATGAGTATAAGTTTAAATTGCAGGGGCTCCACATTGCTGTCTAGGGAGCCCGTAAAAATATCAACACAAACTGACATCAGTACAGCGCAGGCACTCGACTGTTACTCACTGGAAACACTGGTCGTCAGGTAACCGTCTTCATCCGAGCTGCTAGTTTTCAGGGATTTCTGGGACGTCCGTGTCCTCAGCCTCGGTTTCCTCACACTCTTGCGGAGCTCCTTGCTGCAGCAAACATCAATAATATGTGTGAACTTAACTTACTGTAAGTTTTCATCAACATCGTCTAAAACAAACATGCATGCAAACATGTATCTGTAATCTGTCACTACCTGTATTTTGAAGTAATGAGGAGCCGACACTGTTCCCTGTTGTCGTCCAGCTCCGTGTCCATCCTGAATGTCACTCCCTGGAAGTCTGGGTCTTGGATATTAGCACTCCGGCTGGGATGAGGTTGTTTTCTAGGAGTCTTGGTTCTCCACTGCTGGGTAGATGGAGCAGCAATTTCCTCCTTTTGTACTGGTCTGGGTTCTGGTTTTGGTGTTGCAGAAGGTGAGGGGGTTGTTTCTCCTGTATAGCTTGAGGATTTCAGTTGTGCAACTGGAGGGCATTTTCCCTCTATGTGAGCATGTGTACATTCTGGTTTAGATGCTGTGATTTTGTCATTGTGTTTTGCAAGTGACTGACAATTCTCTGTGGTGCTGAATAAAAGTGATTGGGAAGTAGGCAGGATGCCGGAGCTTGGAGGGGGCAGCTGGGTGTCATATGGGGGCTCTGTAGTCAAAACGAGGTTCGCATTGTGGTCTAGTGTTAGTGCAGGCTTTGACAGAGCTACACTTGTATCTTCATTTGAATTAAAAGTCAAATGAGCATTAAGGGATGCATAGGGGATGTGTGTTTGTGACAAAACATTTTCAGAGAAGGATGCATGCAAAATATCCTGTTGAGAAGAGAAACGATCCGTCTTACACTCCTGGTTCCACTCAAACTGTCTTTTAACACTGAACACTGAAACAGTGTCTGCTTTTTCAGCAGTCTGTGACTGAACACAACAGCCCACCTCAGAGTCTTTCACACAGCACTGTGGTTTATAAGCTCCTCTGGTGCAGTCTCCTCTCACATCTTCCACAAAACTGACACAGGCCGGGATTTCTTGCCTCTCATAGACAAGAAGAGATGGTCTCAAAGTGCATTCAACACTCACACAGTCACCTCCGTCTCCCTGATCTGTTACATCTGCTGTGGCAGTCGATGATTTTGTGGTAGATGATACTGAACTTGGGTCTGGCTCCTCCACATCTCTCTGATGCAGGAGCTGCTCACACTGCAGATTGATCAGACTCAGGACTTTCCAGGGGCTTTTGCATTTAGGATGTGGCTCAACCAAAGTTGTGACCTTAGTACTGTGACTTTCCTCCTTCACTTTTTTCATCTGATTATAAGGCGACATACGAGACAAACTGTGCTGGCAGGAACTATTAGAGATTTGAAACGGATGTGCATCCTCTTCCTCTTTTTTAACGATGAAAGGACCTTTCCTGGAAGTCTCATGTAGCCACGTTGAGGGTGAATTTGTGTCCAGGAAACTGTTGTGGATGGGGGACGCTAGTTTGGAAACTTCTTGGAAAAGGTAGAAGAGTGCCGAGTGGGAGGCATCGTGTTCGATTGTGCTCTGGTTTCCCTGGATGAAGGCAGCTTGTGTCCTTGGTCCTGAGCTCATGTTGAGGAAGTGTCTGTACCATAAAAACAAACAGCTTTTAGTTAAATTAGGAAATAATCAAATCAAAATCTTGCTACGCCAAATTGTTTTTTTTTTCACACATTTTTCGAATCTTAGCTTTTTTTCTTGTAAAAATATTGTACAGTTTTACCTCTTCAGGCTACTAAATGTCTTTCAAAATAAAACAGTCAGATGGAAAAAATACTCTTCAATTGAGCTGCTCACAAGTCATAGACATGCACCCTGTGAGGAAAGGTGGACAGTAAATATTGCTTCATATTAAGATAAGATAAGATATTCCTTTATTAGTCCCGCAGAAATCCGGGGAATTTTGCAGTGTACAGCAGCAAAGGGGATAGTGCAAAAAACAAGATGCATCAGCTAACACAGTAAAATAGAGCTAAACAAAGTGTAACAAAATATGAACCATTTATAGAAGGAGCAGTATAAAAATAGGAGCAGTATATACAGTATTGACAATAAACAGACTATTAACAAAATTGCACAAGTGGAAAATGATATTGCACAGTGAGAATGAATGAATGAATGAAATTCCACCTGAAAATATCAGGTTATTGTCAGTTTTTTGTTGTGTAAGTGGTCTACTGGGAGCAGTGCTAAGACGTCACAAGTTAAAAAGGCAGGGAACCACTACATTTTAGAGATGCATTTAATTTAATACACAACATATAACATTACACCATTTGAGCTATATTTATATTTTAGCTCCAACAATTGAGCTCCATCAGCTGCTGGTGTGTGTAAATACCACAGTGAGAGCAGATAAGCTACTGTAGGGCTATTGTGTGTTTAACAGTTTTGTTTCCAAACTGTGGCAGTGACAGTGACAATGATGTTGAAAACATGAACTTTAGAATAGTTTTCTTATAATGATTAACCTCTTTTCTTTGGCTTTTGAATGTACTTGAATTGTGATGACTAATTGGCCTTTTATAATGCTCATTATAACAGTCTTTTACTCATGGATTTTAACTTGGTCTCTGTCTGTGGATGTGTGAGATTTTGTTGTCTGCTCTGTTGACCTGTTTTTATTCTGCCTATGTCTGTAAAGCACTTTGGTCAGCTCATGTTGTTTTAAATGTGCTATAGAAATAAATTTGACTTGACTTGACTTTAATTAGGCCCACATGATTAGCTTTATAGCGAACAGGAGTTAACGGAAACCAGCTAGTTGTTGTCATTTAAGGTCGAGCTGTCATTTTCCTTGAAAATAGATCTGACATGAAGCCGCCTGTATCAAGAAAGAGACGTCTTTTTTTTTTAATCAAAATGTAACTTATTTCACTCACCGGAAGAACTGCAACAAAACGTGGAACTTTCACTGTAAAGTTTAACTGTGTTCCAGAACACTAATGTAGCTCTTCTAGTGTTCTAGAATGTCGCAGATTTTCGCGGTTTTCGCAGAGTTTGACTGTCGCGAGCGCAGACGCAGCTCGGATGGATATTGACACAATATGAACACAGAAAATCACTCAAAGTATGACTGTAAATGTATATCCTTCCACCGTTATTATCTCATATCTGCATCACAAGGCTATGACATCACTTAGGCCTACATGTTTTGGTCAGTTTAAGTCGTTTTTAGCAACTGATTAGATTTAATGTAGCCTATTAACTCATTCTGAAGCATAGATTGTTTACTTATAGTTTGTAGATCTACCAGAGCTCACTGCAGACAGTCACATATTCAGATCCATTAACTGTGATCGATCTTACAACTGGTCCTGTATGTACTAATCTTTAACATTTGGGACTGAAGAGAACAGTTCAGAATCAGATTTCAAACAGTCCACCCAGTTAACCCGGGATTGCTGTGCACTATACTGCTGATGCTCACCTTAGATCTCCAAATCGATCATCAACTAAATGATGAAGTGTGCCAACTTACTGGGAACTCTGGAGCTGGTTGCCATGACTGTGGGCGGTGTTTTTTTGGACCAGGAGGAGTTACCCGGGTGTTTTTAGTTTGCTAAATTACACCTGCTGGGGAATAAAAGTGTTGCCCAACCCACAACCACTTCCAGTTTGACTTGGTAGCTGCTGCAAAGCACTTTTTTGCGACAACACAGATGCCTATTTAGAGATATATGCTGGGTAAAGGTGGAGATTTACAAACAATGGCCGCCTGCTAATAATGCAATGAACTAGCTTTGATTATTTATGTTTTCTTCATTTTTGTCCCCTTTGAGTCATTGTAGTAAATGATGCTGGGTAATGAGGACAGTGTTCAGAAATAACTTTTTGAAATTGATTTTATTGCACAACTTTAAATATTTGTATTTTTCTAAGACATGATATACACAATTGACTTACATTTGTGCGTAAGAACAAGTACAGTAGACTTAACAAGTAAAGGATAGCAGTGGTAAACTCTTTCCATGGTAACATGAAGCCCACCAGCTTCAAAACAGACTCGTCTCCACCTCCATTCTGCTCTGGATCAAAGCACACCTGAACCAGATCAACTAATCAAGCCTCAGACAGGAAGTGCTTTAAAATGCATTTTCAATCTGACATTTATTTGCCTGAATATGTTTTGCAATGTGATTAAAATGTAAGTTTCAACAGTCTAAATTCAGATTTACTTTACCGTCAGGCAACTTTTGTCTTTCAAATACACTTCACTATAATATATGGCTTCTTCTTCTTCTTCTGTGTCTGGCTTCAGTACCATGCAGAAGAAAACTTTGTTGTAGTTTATGAATTTGGGCTAACTGTAGTCAGTTGGTACTTATTGATAAGCCATCACAACACTTACAAATGAACTTGGTACATAAAAATGAAAGTAAATGCTATGCCTTCAATATCTGACAAGTGAATCAGAGTGACTGGCAGAAATGACAAAGAACATCATCTCGTGATACTTGTGCGTATATGAGCTGTAACGAGGAATGTTCCATTAAACAAAACAAAGATGAACATTGTTCAAACTCGCTCTGCAATGTATAACACAAACATGAAATGTATCTTGAATTGTCTGGTGCTTTAAAAAAGAATAGTTTGTGAGATTGAATGGCATCTTGATGCTTGCCTGAGAACACTCCACATAAATAAATACGTCAGCCAAACCATCACAGTTTGTTTTTGGAAGTAACCATTAATTTCACCTTCAGTGAGACTCATATAGCGTCTGACTCTGCCTGATGTCATCTGCAGGCTGACCTATCATTGGTTAACTGTGGAGTTTGTCAGTTAGCAAGAAGTCGTGGGAGTTGCTACGGACTTTACTATCCTAGCCGTGCATCTCATCATGGTCGCCCCCTCACTCAACCAGCACACGTGGTGTCTAGCTCGCAGTGCCACCCTCTCATTTTTCTCCGACTCTCATCATCTGCTCCTCTTCTCAGTGAGGTTTGGGCACATGGCCGTCCACGTAGAAGTTCCTGGTGGCTTTGGGCAGGGTGAGCTCCATGCCGTCCATCTCTGGAGTGAGAATGATCTGGCATCCCAGCCGGGAGTTCTCCTGAAGCCCGGGCGCCATGTCCAGCATGTCATCCTCCCTAGAGCGCCAAGATATCTGTCAACATTTACAGTCATCTCCCTTTCACCTCATCGCACACATTTGTTGAAATTCAAATGTTGTGGTTAAGGAAGACATCATTTGTAGCAGACCTACCTCTCTTGGGGTTCTGGCAGGTTGTTAAAATAGGGAGCATTCACATAGACCTGACATGTTGAGCAGGCCAGTGACGCCTCACAGGCTCCTAAATGAAAGAGAAACGCATGAGCACGAATATTTTGAAATATTTAAGAAACAGTTTTAAATATGTAAATGCTCACCTTCTAGTTCAATGCCATGCTTCTGAGCCAGATACATGACATTATCTCCCACTTTGGCCTTAACTGGGATCCTCTCGCCAGACCGATTTATATACACCACATTCACCCTAAACAAGCAGAGTTAAAAACAATTTAGCCTTATTAACAATCATACATTTGAACTTACCTGGCAAGGTTGTGAAAAAGTTTCATTCACCATTCTGCCCTTTTTAATGCTTACAAAATAAAGGCAGTAGAGGAACAACATGTTCAGTTAAGGGCTTGACATTTTTTTGTCACTGACAAAAAGATTTCTGACACAACAAATAAATCCCACAAAAAACTTCTTATCTAACTGTTTACTTTGGCTCCACACAGTTAATACTACTTCTTGAGAAGCTTAAATTCAAGAGCACAACCCTTTTTCCAGTAACTACATTGAAATTCTATCCAATTTGAAAATTGCAGTAGGCCATATTGCGATTTCGATACAATTTAAATTAGTTGTGCAGCCCTAGTTTGCCAGAAAAAGATTTAGTATGACCCAGTACATAGTATATATCAAATGCAGTATGCCAAAAATACCAAGATGTCCTACTACATCTGGTCATATTTTGCAGTATGCAAGCCAGCATGCTTTTCTGATTATTCTGACCTACAATCCTCTGCACAGAGGATATATGAGGGTCAAAGTTCAAGGCGCAATGTTATGACAAAGTAGTATGTCCCAATTGTATGCATAATGCATGCAACAGTGCGTACTTTGTAAGGGAAGCTGCAATACTAAAAGTAAAAAGAAAAAGTATGCAATTTGGAACGCAGGCCTAGTGTTGTTATTTTAAATGTCAGGCAAAACAAAACAGTTTCCTGCTCAAAGCATGCTGTAAAGGGAGGTCTGATTTAGATTTATACCAGTGCTTCTGTCAATAAATTATCTTTACAGAGCCCGATGGGTATCGGGGGGTAGGTCTTTCTTATTTTGTAAATGATAAATGGACTCCACTTACACAGTGCTAAATAAACCACAAGCTCTGTAATTAATGGATTACCCGCTCTACCTCCTGAGTCACAGCAGCCAGAAATCTTCAATTCAATTCAATTCAATACTTTTATTTACAAGTCAACCCACAGTTGATTGGAATTTGTTTCGGTGCAGTGCTCATTAAAAACAGACAAAAGCACACACATATATAAAAAAAAACATAGTGTACATAGTGTACAATCATTCAAACCAATACAATCCTAAAATGCTAAAATACTGTGAAGAGCCTTGTGCTATTGCAACTTCCCCTAAATTGTGTAGTGCAAAGCATTCCTAAAGTGCGTGTTGCCTGGAGCTCAATTCCTTTTCCTTCAGCAAAGAGCCTATGCATTAGAGTTTAGGTGCCTAATAGCATCAGGGTACGTGCAATTCCTGAGGCGGGATGTCCTACACCTCAGACTCTGAAATCTCCTTCAACTACTTAAAAAAAATAAAAAAAATTGTACAACTAATTTTATAATAACATGTAGCCTTAATTTAATAATTTCTGGGGAAAATGTGTCTCTCAGACGCGCCATATGCATACTATGTAGGCTGCTGGTTTAGAGTACTACTGGTTCAGTCTATAATAAGATGTGGGCCAAAAAAATGCAAGTTTGGCATGACTCAGCAACAATGTGAACTATCTTTCCCTGAAGATTAAACGTCACTGACTTGAACTTCGCAGTTTCAATGTTTGTTAGTTGTAGTTGTAGTACAGTCGTCATTGAAAAATATAATGTGTGCATTGATTAATACCAACTGAGAACACCTTCACAATAAAAGCCTCTTGTAAACTTACACATCCTCCTGATCCTCTGCATTGGAGCTCGCCTCCTCACTGTGGTAAAGACCTTTGAAAGAAAAGAAGCACAAACAACAGGGACTGTGAGTGTTTCTGCTGTCAAGTGATGATATCAGCTCCTCCTGATGGTACCGGATGTGGAGACTTGTTGCATTTAGTTTCATCAGTCTGGGAATGTGGATGTGAAGTTACACAAGTGTTATTGAGCAGACTTTCCACTCTAATAACTGCTGATATCTACCTGCAAGCCAAACTTTGCTTAGCATCAACAATAGCTTAAACTCTGGTATGCAACAATGATAACTTCTATTCAGACTTAACGTAAACAAATATAGTCCCGAGAGAAGATGAAGAAGAAGCAGAGTCTGACTGAAAGCTAAAGGTGTTAGCAAACTGCACCACTACTCACCTATACTCGTCTGGAAGTGTCTGTTTATGGTCCTGAAGCTGTCCAAGGAACCCCTCCTTTGTGAGTTATCCACACAGTTGTTTAACCTGTAAAGACGACATGTGCTACAATCCGGTATAACTCGAGAAAGTCTCAAAGTCAGCCCCATGCTCGACCGGACTGCAGCGGAGCCAGCCATGATTCTGTTTTGGTCACATGATCGGAAGCGGCCAATAGGAAAAAGAGCGCTGACGTGGTGACGTCGGTGCTGTGACGTGCTGCCATGACAACAGAGGGCGCTGCTGCTTCACACACAGGTAACTAAGACACACAACACAACAGGTATGATGGTATGACAGATAGATAGATAGATAGATAGATAGATAGTAACTTTATTGATCCCGAGGGAAATTCAAGTTTCCAGCATCACAGTTCCATAGTGCAAAACATGTTAGTAAAAAGGCAGTAAAAAAAGTTAGTAGTTCAAAGTACAAAAAAAATATACCAGATATAAAAATACAAGGAGATGAAGAAAACTGTTAAAAATGAGTATAGTGCAGGGTAACTCCAGTAGCTTAGTCTATGAAAGTGCACTGTGTGCATTATTATCTGTCTTGCAGACCGTCCTCCTTTGCCCCCCCTCCCTAGAGAGGTGTTGTACAGTTTGATGGCTCGGGGGACAAAGGATTTCCTGAGTCTGTCTGTGGAGGACTTGGGGAGCAGCAGCCTGCCGCTAAATGAGCTCCTCTGTTTGGTGATGACGGCGTGTAGAGGATGGCTGGCGTTGTCCAGTATGGCCAGCAGTCTGTTGAGTGTTCTTTCCTCTGCCACTGTCACCAGAGAGTCGAGCTCCATGCCGACAACAGCCTTGTCCGGCCTCGTGGTGTCCCTCTTAGTTGTGTTGCCCCCCCCCAGCACACCACAGCGTAGAAAAGGACGCTGGCTACCACAGATTGGTAGAACATCCGCAGGAGTTTTGTGCAGATGTTAAATGATCCCAGCCTCCTCAGGAAGTACAGTCTGCTTTGGCCCTTCCTGTAGAGGTGGTCAGTGTTTATTGTCCAGTCCAGTTTGTTGTCCAGCTGCAGCCGAGGTACTTTTAGGTACCCACGACCTCCACCTCGTCCCCATCGATCTGGACTGGTCGTGGGGGTGGTCTAGACTTCCTGAAGTCTATGACCATCTCTTTGGTTTTTGAGGTGTTGAGCTGCAGGTGGTTGGAGTGACACCAGGTGACTCCTCCTCCTGATCACCCTTAACACATCCCATAATGGCCGTGTCGTCGGCGAACTTCTGAATGTGACACGACTCCGAGATGTAGTTGAAGTCCGCCGTCTTTTATTAAAAACAATAGGTGGAAAGTGCTGCACTTAACTACAATTTTAGGTACTTTTACTTGAGTATTTTAATTTTTTGTTTCTTCATACCTCTACATTTCAGAGGTTAATGTTGTACATTTTACTCTACTACATTTATCTGACAGCTTTAGTTAGTGGTTACCTTTTACATGCAAAACATATGATCATCTTATAAAATATGATGAGTTGTTGTAGATTAATCAATCAAACAACATATAAAAAAGGCCTATTTGAAATTAGCTCCACTATGACAGGTCTAAAATACTCCTGACATGTTAATGCATAACGTACCACAATATAACAATTTGAAAGGTGCCATTCTGCATAATGAGAACTTTTTCTTACCTAATTTTGCCAATAATACTTACGGATGTCCATTTAAGTATGATTTAGTACCTGTATTTATAAGAAGTAAAGGATTTGAATACTTTTTTCATCATTGCAAAATGTTATTTGTCCTGTTACCATCTGTGAATGAGACGGGGCTGTACTGATTCTTTCTTTACTCTCGTTGCTTTCTTAAGATGATTTGAGTGATGAGTGATGATGGCGGTGCATAATTTTTGTATTCATCTATCTCTCACTACATCAATTTGATCGAATCTGAATGCTCTACTTTTACTTGTAATGGAGTATTTTTATGTTGTGGTATTGCTGTTTTTTTTTCTTACTTTACATTAGCATAGTGCATTTGGTGCTATTGTATTTTATTCCACTTCTAGTTCAGACCATGTTAAGCCTGTTAAAGTTATGCCTATGTTTAAGGAAGTCCCATTCAGTGTTAAGCTCCATACTCGCCAATATCACACAACAGTAAATACATGTTCTGCCATGTTTACGTGTGCTGTAGAGGAAGACAAAGCTAGATAGGAAATCTAATGCAGACTGGCAGCGGAAAACTGTTTTGTATGACTGAAACCGCTGGTGTGTGAAGACAGAGAAGTGATGTTATGACTAGAGGCAGGTGAAGCGCTCAGATGCTCTGTTTTCTCTCTCTTTCTCTACCTCTCTGTCCTCGACATCCACTTGGAGAGAAAGGAAGTTATCCTAAATAAAACTGAGCTATTAAACATTTAATCTCTCTACAGAGTATAGTTAAACTCCCACAGAGGAGCATTGTGTTGATATTTTAGATGTGATTTATAAGCTTTAGTGCAGTATAATATAATACTATATGGCACTAGTTTTATTTCTTTTCTTATCTGTTCCTCAGTGTCTCATAATGATCTATGCTTTGGGGGGAAGCCACTCTTAAAGTGTGTTTTAAGATATATACTAACCCCCCATCTGGATCTGGCTGCAGATGTTCTTTCCATGGCCATAAAAAGTAAATGGGGCATTCTCATGTCTAGTTTTTTATTTTATAGGGAGTGCTGGGAGTCAACTCACTGGCATATAGATTATTACACTTTATATACTCTAAGTTCACATAATGAAACACTTTTACACTTTCATATAAGTACTCACACACGCACGCACGCACGCATACACACACCTGCACAGGATTAGTGCCCAGGGACAGTTTACCTGTGTGTCTGCGAAGTCTGTGAATTTAGAGCACTTAGTATATCATCGGGCCCTCTAGTCCTGGGATCATGCAGGTGTGTGTGTGTGTGTGTGTGTGTGTGTATGTGTGTGTACAGGGGTGTGGTGGGTGGAGGTGGTTATACGCTTGACTTGGATATGAAGTGGCCCCTAGCTGTTCCTTCAGATTACACTCACTTCACTCCCTAAAGACTATGCTGTACAATAACTCATACACCCCCGCATACACACTCACACTGTAATGATTAAACAACATACACATGCAACACACACACACAGTTAAACACACTCTTCTAACATATGTAGCTCACCCAGCAGCAACAGCACGTGCGGACATTTTGGCAGTGATGTAGTGATCTATCTGAATCTCCCCAGAGTACGCCATGTGTACTGTATGTATATGTTTCCAAGGACACAGCATGGGAAAGCACAACAGTCCAGCAGTCCTCTGGGTGCCATACAATCACTCCCATCAGTGCTCCCATTAGGGCTGCACCCTCTTAGTCAATTTGCCGACTCATCAATCCAAATTTGGTTTTAGTCGACTAAGATTTCTATTGTGGATTAGTCATTTTTTCATGCTTTTTTCACGCTGAATGACTTATTTCCAAGCAACTTATGAGCTCATCTCTGGTAAAAACGAGATTTAAAGAGGTGCTTTTGTGTGATTCTTTGTGGAGAAACTCAGTTTTACAGATCTGTCGATTAAATCAACTAATCAGTTAGTCAACAAAATTGTTAGTCGACTAAGAATTTCTTTGGTCAAGGACAGAATTTAACCATGTCACTGTCGCACTGAATGACATGTTCCTTTATTACGATGTTATTTTGAGTCAAACAAACATACACACAGTCCTAAATACTCACTAGAGCACCTAATGTGCTGAAAAAAGTCCCCAGAAAATTCCGTATTTATTCCTATTTGGGTAACTTTTGGGAAAATTTACAGTGCCAGGAAATTACTTTGCCTTTCTTTGAAATTGAGCTACATCTTCAGGAACTGTGAATAATGTTTTACATAGGGCTGTCAAATTAAACGCGATAACACGTTAACGCAAATTCGTTTTAACGGCACTAATTTTTTAAATGCATTAACGATATCGATTTTCGGAGGTTGTAGGGGGCTGAGTTGTTAAGCTAGAGTGAAGATCCTGACATCATATGAAACTAGAAAACCTAATGAATCCATTGGTACCAACCATTTTTACCAATAATAAATATATACATACATTTACATAAAGCAAGCATATTTGCCTACTCCCATGTTGATAAGAGTATTAAATAATGACAAATCTCCATTTAAGGTGTATTTTGAACAGATAAAAAATGTGCGATTAATTTGCGATTAATCGATATATAAATATATATTAAAATATTTTAATCGATTGACAGCCCTAATTTTACATCATCAGTAGGAACATATGGCTCTTGGGTCTGAGTGCCACAGGCTAGTTGTGGAAGTAGAAAACTATTGTGAGGTGAACGAACTTGTCGTTGGTGTTGATTTTTTCAAACTTTATTCTGTAATTTGATCCCTCTCCCGGTGTTTGAAAGGGTTTATGAGGCCAATAACTTTGTAGAACTTGATGAATTTTGTATAAAGTCCAAACACGTTGGAGTTGCAAAGTGTTTCCATGCGTGTCGATGTGTGATTGCAAAATGTCTTCACCATGGTTATTCCTTGTCTGCATGCATATTTTTGTTCCTCTATTTAATGTTATTTCTGGCTTTACTGTAAGGGCATCATCCGTTATGATGATCTATGTTAGGCCACCGGGTTGAATGACAGCAGCTGTTTCATTTGATTTCACTTGTTTAACCGGCCTCCTTTGGGAACGGCGTGCTCAGAGTTAGATGGATGTCAGATGGGTGTTTTTTAAGGGAGCGCAGCGTTTGAATGTTTCATGGACCAACATTTGAACGATGCAGTCCAGTGCCAGCACTCAGCAGCATTTACAGCCCAAACTTTCCTTTTGCCTTGGTGCCCAGCTTAATGAGACCATAAGCTTTCTTAAAATGTTAAAACAACATTATGAGTTAGTTTCAAAAATACTGCTAGAAATTTCACAGCTGCCTTCCTGCTGAGTTCGACCTTAAAAAGGATGTATTGACAACAGGACATGTCTGAACCGTTGAGTTCCATTTAATCTTATCTTATCGTTTTCACTGTAAGTGTGTGTGTGTGTGTGTGGGGGGGTGTTTGTATGCATGTGCGTACCTGCAGTCGTGCATATGAGCAGCATTGTGCAAGCTGTGTTACAATTCCCTGTTCTCAGATGACTCACGCAAGTAACTAATTAGAAACGGGTTAAAAAAAGAAGTGCCCCCATGTTCATGCTTCCTCGATGTGGGAATGGTTGTTTCTCAGCCAGACAAAAGGGAAACTTACCGTCAGTGTGAGTAAACACGGCAGCCTGGGAGCTGGCATTATTACAGCTTCTTAGTCAAACTCTTGTGATGTTTAATGCGTCTGGGACACTTTCTGTATTGTGTGTCACACAGTTAAATGCAATAACATTTTAGGAGTCTCCCCCGGGGCTCGAGGTTGTGTCGAGTTGTTTGTAATTAATGACCTTCTTCACACACTGCACTAAAAACGACACAGCCAGCAATGGTAGTGTTTGTTTTAGCGTGAGGTCTGGATGTGGTTTAGTGGTTTCAGTCTGAGGTCTGAGCGACTACCGTCTGGCCTGTGACAGACAGCGTTGACCACTGACTGTTGACCTTTGACATCAGTTTAAGAAAGGCTGCAGGGAGAGGTTAAAGACTTGGGAGGTCATGGAGGCGCAACGAATCATGTCAACAAATCCAAACACACCAAGGAAGTCACAAGTCCATTCCAATTAGGCTTTTTTTATTGCTAAATTTGGGAAAAAAGTTTGTGGATCAGATTTTAACACACACACATATATATAAAATGTCCATTTGAAGCGAGATATAGCCTACAGTTTGTATGTTGGTCAGATTTTCTCACATTTAAAGGATAAGGCTAGTGATAATATAGATTGTTGTTATTGTCAACAAATCATCTAAAAAAAATATGTAGTTTCATTGTTTCAAATTTTTCTTTTCAAAAAAGCCGAATAATTTGCAAAAACAGCTAGACGTAGGTTTTAGCAAACATTACAGAGTAAACTGTGCATTTTGGGGGACTATTTTCTTGGCGGATTAATACACATTCATGCTCAAAAACAGCTAATGGAGCTTGTGAGAGATTGTGAGATAGTCTTGCCAAAAAGAAAAGAAAAGAAAAGGCTGGTGTTATTCTGCACTTTTCTTATTGTCGGTAAATCCCATAAAATCATGAAACCAACAATGCATTAGTTGATCTCTCAAGTCAATACTCTCTGACTTCGATGCTCTACCTTCGGTACTCAGACCCAAAGCCCATTCTGTCCTACTGAAGATGTAAAGCTTTAAAATGGGTCACAACTATTGTTTCAAGAAAGACTCAGTGATCTCCTCTGACAGTTGGAAACTGTAGTCAGTAGTAAGTTACTCAAATGGGAGGAAATAGTGCATTTTTTGGGGGTCTAGTTTCAGCAATGGATTGATACACATTTGGTGATCTAGTGAGTATTTACAGCAGCAGGACGTGGATGTGGGATTAACTCAAAATGAACTGCCTGTGTTCATGAACATACGCAGTTACCCAGTGTGTTTTAAATAGTTTTTGGATAACAATAGAGGTCTGTGGCACAAAGGAATAAACTACACGTAGTGTCTATTTGCACCCGAGTGAGAATAGTCACACGACAGCTATTCGGCTATTTACACCTGGTAACAGTAGTAGTTATAAAAAGAGCAGCAAAGTACAAACAAGGAGTAGGTTGTGGTCGATGAATGGGTCAAACCCAGGACTTTCACCCTGGACACTGGGGTTTGAGTCCTGTGGGAAGCCTATTTTTGACTTAATTGACTGATTATTTTCAGTTTTTTAAATTATTATTTTCAGTTTTCCGTCGCAATTTGGTTAGGTTTAGGCAACAAAACTGCTTGGTTAGGTTTAGGAAAAATATACACACAGTACATATACAGTATCTAATGTGTGCCCGAGTCAGGTGCAAATAGCATTGTTGGCTACCGACACCTGGGTGCTTGTCTCTGCCATGCTAAATAGCCACATTGGCTATTCTGTCCCAGGTGTAAATAGTATTGTTAGCTACTGACACCTGGGTGCTAATATTATCTGCCTAAACTATATCAGGCTTTGGTTATACAGACAATTCTTGTTTGTAGGATCAATTCATTGTGTTTTTTTGTTGATAATAATTGAAACTAAAGACCATCTGGCAATGGCATCACACCAGCTGCACCACCAAATCGGGCCAGGTGCGTAAAATCCCCACTTCCTACCCCCCTACTTCCGGCACCCTTGCTTGGACCACACCCATCTTTGATCTCAACTACACACCTGTAAAGTTTCGTGACTGCATCTTGCACGGTTGTGACGCTTTCTCAGTGACAAAATCTGTCCACAGAAATATAAACACTTGGCAAAGTACTCAAAACCACTTCTGTGGTAGTTCCCGCTGCAGTAGGTGTCTCCAGGACCGCATGATGACACACACACAGATGCAGAAGGTGGAAACAATACCAGCCACACGCTGTCACAGCTGGTAACCAGCCACACGTGGTCGTGGTTGTCGCTGTGGTAAATCTAGAATATCAACAGGCTTACCCTTCACAGAGAACTGTCTCATCAGTTCCTGTGTTATCATGTCCCTTTGCCTCTCCATCTCTATCGAAGCTTTCCAATTGAACACAGCAAACTAACCTGTCAATCACTTCGTGGTTACCGGGGAAACGTCTGCATTCTGGGGACTTGGAACACTGTGAGCCAACCACAGGCCTTCTCCTGTTGTCATGGCAGCAGAATGATTGATGGGCTCCTTGGGGATGGAGCTCCAGGCTTCCTCTCTCTCTCTGTGTGTTGACAGCAGGTAAAGATGATATTTAGTGGGACGAAGAGTGTGTGTTTATGTGTTAATGTGCGCCTGCCTCTGTAACTGCATATTTATGTGTCTGCATGCACTGTAGCCCAACTGGAAATGATTGACTTCCTGCCTGTATGTGTGTGTTGTTATTGAATCATGGCTGTGACAGCGACTGTAATTGAGCCTCCATGATCGAGACCTCTGTGAAACATTTAGTCCAAAACAGAGCACAATGTGTCTCTGGGGACTGAGAGGTGTTAACTCCATGACAAACTGGACTCTGTTTCACTCCGCGTGATCCAAGTGCAACTTTTCATTGCAGCTATAAATTCTCTTTATATTTCAACAGTATATTTTAAAATGAATGATTAGCCTTTAGAGAATGTCACGTCTGTTTGCTTTTACATTTAGAGGTCATTTTCATTTAATTAAAACAAATTAAGTGGGCACACAGTGGGGTCATACACTACCTTACTTAGTCCTAACTGATGCAGGAGCTAGTTGAGCACTAACATTTCCCAAATTGTCAGGTCACGCTGTATTCAAGATCAGAGGGCCGTTAAAGGAACAGTGTGTAACATTTATTAGCAGAAATGGAATATAATATTCATAACTATATTTTCATTGGTGTATAATCAATGGACAGAGTTAGGCTAGCTGTTTCCCCCTGCTTCCAGTCTTTATGCTAAGCTCAGCTAATTGACTCTCGGCTCTAGCTCTGTGGTTAATGCACAGACATGAGAGTGGAATTAATCTTCTCATCTAACTTTCGGTAAGAAAGCTAATTGTGTGAAGTGTAATTCCCAAAATGTCAAACTATTCTATTAAGTGTGTAGCATTTTGGGGTGGTCTATTAGCAGAAATGGAATATAATATTCCTAACTATGTTTTCATTAGTGTATAATCACCTGAAACTAAATGTTGTGTTTTCGTTACTTTAGAATGAGCCCTTCATATCTACATAGGGAGCAGGTCCTCTTCACAGAGTCCGCCATGTTGCTCCGCCATGTTTCTACAGTAGCCCAGAACGGACAAACCAAACACTGACTCTAGAGGGAGTCTTTGGGATTTTAATGTTACCTGAAGGCCACCGTAGTTCTCCGACATGCTTGTGAAACTGCAGTAACCTGAGCTGCAGTGTGCAAAACCGTACTACCGCCAGCCGCCGTCTGACCTCTGTTGCTCCTAAAGTAGTGTTATTATGGTAAGGATGGCTCACATTACAGCATTCTTGGAAAGGGAGGAGTAAGTGGAGGGGTACTCTGTTGGTTGCAATTTGCAACCACACCTCTAGATTCCACCAAATCCTACACACTGTACCTTTAAGTCCAGATTCTCAGCTAAACCAACACGTACAGGACCTGGTTCTTGATTGCCTATTTGGCTGAAGTGAGCATCTCTGTTTCACAAAGTCTTTTATTCATGTCTGTCACAACATTTGGAATATTTTCTTTCATTTTGTTAAGCTAATTTCTTCCACTTCAAACCACAGCTACATGTTCTGCCTTCAGCTCCAAAAGGGCAGACACAGGGTAACAAAAGATTAAGTTTAACAGTTTATTGGAGGAATTTATACTCTAAAAGGATGAAAAGTTGACTCACTTCCTACTTTTAAATAAAATGCATTGCTTTCCGGCATCAAGACAATAATGAAACTTGCTAGAAGACCAAAATAAACTCCATGTATGGTATCAGGGTGTACATGTTCCTGGCTTTCTGATTATTATTTCAATTTGTTAGCTACATTTGAAGTCTGATCTTCTACAGGAAAAGCATCACTCTGGTATCAGACACGTCGAGACTCAGTATATCATTTCTGCTTGTCCTGGCATACTTTACTTCTGCCTCTCTTTTTCATCCTGTTCTTCATTTCCACTCCTGTCTCTGAATGAACCCCCATCCCTCATCCACTTCGTGACCAAAACAAAACACAAGCACAACTTATTCTGTTTTCCGTGTCTACAGAATAGCCAGTCTAAACAGTGTTATCGGTGCTGTTTGCTGACTGAAATGGCCCAAAACAGCCTGAGAAACAAAACCCTTTCTGTGTGGCTCAGATATTGTTTTATTGTTGCATAACTTGACGGCAGCCAACATGTGCATACAACTGTATGTCTGTAGTTTTTCTGTCGTATCCTCAAAAAACAAACACCACATTTACACAATATATTTAACCCTCTGAGACCCACAATAGACCCGTTTTTGTCTTTTTGTAGGGGGGTACAGGGAGTCTTTAGGGGGAGATAGCAGGTCAGCAGTAGATGTCACATAGAAGTGGTGTACATCATCTGAAAGCTGGAAACCTGAAGATTAATTTGAGATGCAACTCAGCACTGTGTGTCAAGTTGTTCTAGTTATTAATCAGAAATAAATAATAATGAATGAATGAATGAATTATTTTATATTGAAGTATATGATGGTCATTCTCATGCTAACTTATGTCTCATAAGTTGTTGCAGCAGTTTTTGGGTTGATACCATTTGTTACAGAGATTTGGTGCTAAATTTAACCATTTTTTACCACTCGAGAATTGATAAAAATGACCAAATATTTCTGCAAGAATTGCATTTTTCGGCGATTAGATGGTGAGGACTTCTGTTGTCCCTTATTGTCAATATACCTAGGCCATCCAAAGCCATCCATCCTCTGAATGCTCTAGGTCTCTAGTTTGTGGTTGTAAAGTTTCATGAGGCTGTGATTATCCTAGAGGTCACCACAGGTCATTTTATACAGACAGCCAAAATTTAGCGAAAGTTTTGAGCATTATTTAACCTCGTTCTCGACAAGCTGCTATGGCACGGAAAGCTGAACCTACTAGAGCCTCTGAAAGACAGTAAAGTCAGTCGGGAGTCCCGTGGTTCTCTGAGGGTTAAAATGCACTGTGTATTTTTAAAGAAAAAAACAGCCATATCAATCTGGTCATTTCTGAATAATGAGTTTTTGAAAGAGCCACATGTGTTCCTAACCATTAGTTTCATATTATTTATAGTAATGTATAGTAAATGGTTTATTTTGTTATCCAAAGGGTGTGATGGTATGTGGATATAGTATGTTTTGCTTTGCATGTGTGTGTGTGTGTGTGTGTGTGTGTGTGTGTGTTGCACATGTAGGGAATAGCCGTCTCCTGCCTGGCCACTGTTATCATCTGGAGCTCGGGGCTTTATCGTTGAACAGCAGACATGATAAGTGACAACTCAGGACGTGGTGTAGACCAGTCTTGAATATGTCTCTGTCCACGATACACACATGACGTGTTCACATTGTCACACACACACACACACACACACACACATGCAGTCCCCAAATAACTGGTTTAAAGTCTAATCTGGCCCCCAAATGCACCAATACACACACTCACATCTTGACAGATCCATTGCTGTTTTTGTCCTCATGATATAAATCTATGAGCGTTTTTTAATTACACCACTGAAGTTTTCCTAATGAAAACTATGGACAGCTTTCTGTGGATTATCCAAAATAAAATGGCACTGGAAATGAAATTCCATGCATCTCTATTGTATGAGGGGGTGGAAGCAGAAAATACGGAGGCAAATCTCGTCAAATGAATCCAAACCTAAACCACTAATACCACTAGAGATAGGTGAGAAAATAGGATTTGCACATTCAGCATATGTAATTCAAGTGTTCTGAGGGAAAACTAGACTGTGACAGAAGACTTTGACACAATCACAGGTCATTTCAGAGAGAGAAGGTTCCTATTGGCTGTTCATTCAATGGAGGCAGCTGTCAATCACTCGCGAACTCCGATCAAATGGTCAAACTAGGGAGCGCTGATCAAATATGAAT
>CAKALU010068537.1:25326-42460 GCA_916700995.1 Hozukius guyotensis
GTTTTCAGAAACATCTTGTAGTGTACTGTTTAGCTGTAAAATGAGAAAGTTTGCTCCTCAACTGATCTCAACATGGTTGCCAGGTCACAAACTTTCTCATTTTACAGCTAAACAGTACACTACAAGATGTTTCTGAAAACATTTGATGCGAGAAATAGTCATTACAGTAACAGAATATTGATTCATATTTGATCAGCGGTGCCTAGTTTGACTGTTTGATTGGAGTTCGTGAGTGATTGACAACTGCTCAGAGACGGCAAGACTTCAGCTCGGCTCTGATTGGTTGTTTTCCTCCGGTCTGTGAAATCTTGCTTCTACCTACTGCTGCTTTAAGAGGTGAAATTAAGTCTCAAGCTAAATAGTTTCTGACAGCCTAATGTGGGGAAATTCCTGTACATGAGCATGTCACCTGTTTAAATACTGTGCTTTAAAGTCTAAAAGAAAATGAAAGCACCTCCTGTGAACCGATCTGTTTGACAACGGTTAAAACTTGAAGTTCTGCACACAAACAACTCCTCAATGAATTTGTTTTACAGTCTTTAAGTGAAATCTGTGCCGACAGAGCTTGAAGCAGGATTTTGTCTTCTGCCCATCAGATTTAATCTATGTCTCTGCTCTTGTGTTGGTGTTGGTACCGAGAGCTCTGCTGCGGTTGAAGACATGTGAGAAGATTAGTCTCTCCGAGCTGTAAGAGAGCTGTGATGACTTAAGATTTAGGCAACGCTTAAGCAAAGTTAAACAAAGCCTTCATTCTTTTTTACATCTTTGTGCAGCAGACTGGAGGAGGATTATGACTGGACAGATTTATGAGGAGATGGATCGGAAAGCGTGCAGGAAAAGAAGAGAAAAGGCCCAACTGGGTCAAATCAAACTCAGGAAAAGTCATCTAGTTCAAAATTGGCACCAAACTCTCATTACATTGTGCTTTCAGACTAGACATGTCCAGTGGAACAGATATTATATTACATGATCCAAAGACCAGCTTTAATTCATTTGAGACGATGATTTGCTAAAGTAAATGAACATTACACAGACTATCATTTTGAGAAGAATGTGCTCACTGTGAGGAAATGATTAATGGTCTCCATGATTTTCATTATGGAAATGAAGGCCAGCTTTTCCCTCACTTTTACACCCTTTCATATGATGCGTTTCTTTAAACGGATTCCTTCACTTTATCTCCTACCAGTGGCCATGTTGCGCCCCTTCCCCTGCGTGTCCACGCCACACACACATACACATACAGTTTTACAGCAGGACAGGGAGGCGATGATAAAGGTTTGGCAGGTGGCAGTTGAACGGTCTGGTGCGGTTGTTCCTGGAAAAGGGGGCAGCTGTGAGCGGTGTCGCCTCAGCCGGGATGGTTGTATCTGCACTGGGCATCACAGCAGCTCCTGTCACCGTGCTGTGTGAGTTATTACTCTGGGGTTTCCTGGTGACACGGTCACGGACACACACATTAAAACAAGCAGACACACTTGCTGTCAAACCTATTATGTATACATACACTGTAAATGCAAGCAACCAGGAGGGTTTTGAGACATATGCTGTGCTTTTTATAATCACCTTATATTGATGTGGATTCACACAGACATACAGTAGAGCTGTCTTACATTTATTTTTTAATCATGCTTTTTATTGTTTTCTTAAGAAAAATGACTACTACAACCTAAACCATAACAAATAAAATAATATGTACATATAATAGCAGGTAGTAACAATATATTGATAATAATAATAATAATAATAATAATAATAATAATAATAATAATAATAATAAAATATAATGATAAATTAATAAGAAATATAAAATAAAAAATAGAATCAATTTAGCATTTTAAATACTACTACTACTACTACTACTTCTACTACTACTAATAATAATAAATATTATAAAATAAATAAATTATTATAATAAATAAAACATGTAAAAATTTTAAATACAACTAAATTATTATTATTATTAATAATAATAATAATAATAATAATAATAATACTAATAATAATAATCGTCATCATCATCATCATCATCATCACAATAATAATAAGAAAAAGGATAAGAAAAAGAATAAGAATAATAAAATAAGAATAAGAAATAAGAAATATAAAATAAAAAAGAATAAATAAAAAAATGTAATACCGTATACTAAAAATGTAAACATTTTAAATACAAATAAATAAATAATAATAATAATAATAATCATTTTAAATATTATAAAATCAATTAAATATTATAATAAATAAAACATATAAACATTTTAAATTCAAATAAATTATTATGAATATGATTATGGTTATTATTATTATGATTCTAACAATATAATAATAATAATCACAATAATAATAATCATCATCATAATAATGATAAATAAATGAATAGATAAATACAAATAAATAAATGAATAATATAAGTAGAGCTGTCTTTAGAGCTTTCCTCATAAAAGAGTACCAAAACCAGACACCTCAGTAGGTGACGTGGTGTGAACAGGTGTGTCAGACACTACTGTGTGTCTATACTACTGTATACCGAGCCAGTGCACAATGCAGGTTTAGTCATACGCATTCCAAGACATGAAGACACACCCACGCAACACACATCTAAACAAGAAGTCAAACGCAGACAGACAGAGAAATGAGCATACAAGCCACTGCCACACACACATATACACACATATACGGGGTCCTTTAATTATCCTGATACAATTACCTCATCTCTCAAGGCTATAAGGCAGCACCTGGTTACATTACTTCATACAGACTAAAATAAATCAGCACAAACATGCAAACAAGCAGTCTGACTCTTTGTCAAGTCAAGTCTTGTCAATTTATTTATAGATCCCATGTAAAAAAAAATGCAGAGAATGCAGAGAAAAAGACTAAATGAGACTAGATAACTTTAATGTTGTAAACGCAGACAAACAAAAATTCAACTAATGAAAAAAATGGAGAAGACAATGGAATGACTGTATCTTTACTGGAAGTTTAGCCACAGACAGAGTCTGCCAAATCTATGGTCGCACAGTCATTTGACCAAAATCCATTTAGTAATCTGGTTTTAAATTAAAGTTGCTAGATAGATGGAGGTTTCTCATAGTTGGGGCTGTATAGATGAGAGGGGAGGGGGGGAACGATGCACATTCCACTGAAAGGGAAGATTTACAGTTTAGACAAGTCTAATAGTAACCCACCAGCGTGTGGAAATTCCCTGCATGGAAAGAATTCATTTCAAATTACTCTTTTACTTTCCTCGAGGCATTTCCTCCCCTGTAGCCTACTAGGGTTTCTCTTCACGAGTTAGCTACAGCTTTATGAAGTCCCATAATGTAGTAAAGGTTATATCAGACAAGTTCAAAAAATGCGCTTAATTCATTAATTTACTCCTCTATTTATCCTTCGTCTCATTTTTCATCTCTGATCATTTTTCCTTTTTTTTTTTTTATCTTGGCACACCTTAAATGTCTCTTTTCCCTTTATTCACCACATAACATTTCCCATTTTCCTGCTTCTACAGTATGATAATGAAATGGGAGAGTTGGTGCGCTGGGTGTGTAAGTTAACATCGGTGGAGCAAAATGCAAACACTGTTAACTTTTCCTGCCGCCATTTAGAACGCTTATTATATTAATAATATTTCATTGTTCAACACAGGCCATTTCGGTAGAATATGACAATAGAATAGAAATTATTTTGTTTTACTTTTGTACGGCACTTTTAGGCAGATGTTTTACTGGCGTCTGGTAGTCCCTTTCATTCCAAAATGTTGGAAGTACTTTGCTCCTGGGATGTTTGACTTTCACTTCTTGGCAATATACGTCCTTTGACGTTACTCACTCCGGAGTTAACCCTCGTCACTCCTCTCAGCCGCCGGGAAATAAGACACGGGAAACCTCTGGTGGTCTTAAGGAGCTGCAGCATTTATTTCTGCGCAAAATAAAAATTCCACTGAACGTTCGCTTGATATTCTCAGAGCTGAAATAACTTGGTCTTCTGCTCCACTAGCTCACTTGTTCATCACACACATTTGCCGCCTCTCTCTCTCGCTTCACCACTCACTTCCCACATACACACACACACTCTGCTCCAAATGACCTAAGCTACTCTTACAACAACTGACTCTAGATGGGGCCATTCGCGTTTTCACGTCGGTCACCGTAGCTCTCCTACATGCTTGGCAATCCACAACCTCTCTGCTATATGCCGCCAGATCTTACAGACTGGACCTTTAACAGAAAACACTAATAGCTAAACACGCTGAGAACCAGCCTTTTCAGTTAGCTACCCAGCTGAAGCTTACTTTCATCATAAAATTACACCAGACAGTGCATGTAATGTTACTGTACTGCATAAAGTGCTGTAGAACCACTGTATAAACTCAGTAGCTAAAGCATTTTAGCTGATAACGCTAGCAAAGTTAGCTGGTGAACCTTGGAAAATCACAGACAACATGCTTCTGTCTTCATATCTTTATCTTCAAATGCATGCATCTTGTAATCTATTATTTAACTAAAAATATTATAAATTGTTTATGTTTATGTCTCATTTTTATCACAGTTTATTACAATTTGTCAGTTTAGGTGCTCTATACGGGCGAAGTTCACTTTTGGTGTAAATTTGACCTCGTTTCACACATACAGGCTGCGGATCTTGACATGTCTGAATCACTCACAGAGTGTTTAAAGGAGACATTTGGTCCAACAGCATGCCGTCTTGGATCATGTTTGGCACTCTGCCACCTTAAACACTCCTTCCTGACCTTTCCTGTGATGCAAATGCCAAATGTCAGTGGCACACAGAGGCATTTCACTGTCAGTCAAACTCATCTAGCGCAGCATGAAGAGACACAAGCAGATGTTCTTTGAAAGCTGCATTTTTCATGAAGCTTTTTTTCGCTGATGTAAGTTTTCCACCACACAGAAAATGAATGGTTTGTGCCTTTTGCTTTGGGTTGAGAGATCAGCTTGGCCGTCTGTGTGCAATATGAAGACATGCTTGATGAGGAGCTACAATACCAGGCATGCAAAGCAGGAGCAGCAGGTAGATTAAAAACACGCTTCGCAGGTTAATTCTGTGAGTTTGTACAAGAGCAAAAACTCCATGTGTGAGAACTAGAGTTGAAATCCTTCTGTAAACTCTTCTTAATGATTCATATGAAACCGCAGAATGGGAGGATATGCCAGTTACGCAGACTGCACTCCCTCATGATCTCTATGACTCCCACCGTGCCAATAATTACTCTTGTTCTCCTCCCAACTCCCATTTCCACCATGTGTTTCATGTTGCTATGTTGAAAGGCCTTCAGTGGAAAGCCCCATGTAAGGAGCAGGACTCACCATAAACAGCTCAAATCTCTATCTGTTCTTTCTTCTTTTCCTCACTTGATGAATGGAGTGTGGTGCTTTGCCCATCTCCCCCGGACCCTTCTTTAGTCCTGTATAAAACAGATACCATCTACGACTCTATAAGCCGTCATCCATCACTGTTATCAACAAAGGCTCATTCAGACCTCCGTCATCGACATCTACAGGGATCCATCTGTCCTCCCACACTCCCTCACTGGTCGTAAAACGTCCCCTCCACCCTCGTCTATCCCTGCAGATTTTCTATTAACTATCTGCTGATCTATCGCATGTCGAAGTCAAACACACAGACACTTGGAAACAGGGAGGAATTTTCTGGCCCATTAACGCTGCTCTAGTCGGAGAATAAAAGGAAATGGGAGAATTTAGAATATCAATGTGTGTGTATTATTGTTCTGGCAAGTGTCTGTGTGAATGTTTTTGTGTGTGTTCAGTTCAGCGGGTTCTGCCTGTGTGAGGTAAATCACTCTGTTTCTGGGTAGAAAGCCCGGCGGGCCGCACCCACAAACCACACTCTCCTCTGGCTCACACTCTTACCGGGGCACAGGCCTGTTGGAGTCCATGCATCTCGGCTTCCTGTGTTTTTTCTCCAACTAACCTTCCTTCATTGTTTCTCTCTGACATGTGCTTTGGCAAAGGCCCCCCCACTTTAAAAGCATGAACGCCCAGTCCCGAGAAAGGGAGTGAAGGAAGGAAGGAGAGAGGAGGGAGAGGGGGAGCAGTACGAGAAAAATTGAGAGAGGGAGAAAGAAAAGAGTGGGCCTCAATTTTTGTGACGCCTAGCACTCGCCAACCCCAAAACCCACAAAGAATGAGATTGGAGGAGGAAGGGATGGAGAGGAGGCGGGAGGGAGTAGAGGGGTTTATGAAAACGGCCGTGGATGAAGGCAATCTTTAATAAAAAGAGAGAGCCTTGGGTTTCTGCGGTGGCTGGTAATGGCTCCAGTTGTCTAGGAGGAGGACTGAACAACACAGTTTGTTTATCCAGAGTAGTGGGACTTGCTAGCTCTACAGTTTACACCGTTCGCATCTATGATGACAGCATGGATTGGCTCACCGGTCACTTGATTTTCTACTTTTTTTAAGGCAACAGTCAGTAATCCACCGCACAGATTCAGAGAGATCTAAACTTGTGGTTCACAAATTGCCAGCATAGATGGGGGAGACAAAATCCACAGTCCTTGCTCACGTGTAAAAAATGCATTTTCTGGTCTCACTGGCAGAGCAAAGTTGTGGTGCTTAGATGCTTGGTGACAGGGGCGGACTCAGGCCGTCTGAGGGGCAGGGGTGGAAAAAATAAAAAAGGGCACCAGCTGCATGCGATGAGGCTCCAACGCACAGAAAGTTTTCTAGCATGTAGGGCAGCCTTTATGGCACCGCATTGTGTCTTTTCAACTTTAGGCCACCCTAGAGAGCACTGCAACATGTTTTTTTTTTTCATTTAATGGCACCCGCGGGGGCACTTTTTTTTAACAATCCAAGAAGGAACATTTGCTATGATAATTTCAAATATGGGGGCACCAGGGGGGGCAGTCGCAGCAGTGCATCTTACACAGTTTTTTGGGGCATTTTTAACATTTTCCCGAATGAATTTTGTGCAGAGAAGATAACTTTCAGAGATTGTTTAATGTAACAAATAACATGGAGACATATTGAATTGCAATTAATTGCATCATTATCCATATAATAATAGTTAAACATTTTTTATCTGTTGAAAATATACCTTAAAGGGAGATTTGTCAAGTATTTAATACTCTTATCAACATGGGAGTGGGCAAATATGTTTGCTTTATGCTAATGTATTTATATATTTATTATTGGAAATCAATTAACAACACAAAACAATGAAAGATATTGTCCAGAAACCCTCACAGGTACAGCATTTAGCATAAAAATATGCTCAAATCAGAACATGGCAAACTGAAGCCCAACAGGCAACAACAGCTGTCAGTGTGTCAGTGTGCTGACTTGACTATGACTTGCCCCAAAACTGCATGTGATCATCATAAAGTGGGCATGTCTGTAAAGGGGAGACTCGTGGGTACCCAGAGAAGACATTTTCATTCACATATCTTGAGGTCAGAGGTCAAGGGACCACTTTGAAAATGGCCATGCCAGTTTTTTTTTACTCTGCTATTGACTCTTGTCTCATAACTGTCCAACCATGCCTCTTTTTTTGTTGAGCATTTTATGCTCAGGTAGAGGAGGGTTAAATAAGCGTTAGTTTCCTCTGTTTTGGACTCTCCAGCACTCTATTCCATCAGGTTAGCACTGTCAAAATGGTTTCATATCGGTTAGCAGTGTCATAGTTCATCCAAGTTAGAAAATGCCAAAGGTTTGTGAACAAATCCATTGATTGTGGCAATTCCATTGAAATGAACTCATTTTGTCACAAAATGCTGCAGTTTTAAATTCTGGTGTGACTGGACCTTTTAAGTTCAGCTGAAGCTTATTTGAGGCTTCAGCAATGTGAGTTAGCCAAATTATCTTTATCCTGGCAGTCATGTGTAGGTTTTATTGTGTTTCGTCACAAACCTACATGTAGCTACCGGGAAGTCCTCCTAGATCCTAGATCAGCAAGGAAACACAAAGAGGGAATTAAAAATGCTGTAACTTTATACCCACATGATTTGGATCACTCACGCTGCTGAAGCCTCGTATTAGGTTCTGCTAAACTCAGGATTTCTAACAGTGGCGTTGCTCTAGGAAGGTATCGCTTCAACAGGAGGAATGATTACAACAACTAACAACTCTTTTAATATACAGTATATTTGGCATGAGAGTGAATATTGAAAAAATCGGAACTTTCTGTATCATCGCAATAAATTGTTTAGCCCTAGGAAAGTGTCTTCTTTAAGTCAAAGGTTTCACCAGTGGGCTAAAGTGAAGCCAGCAGGGGGCGACTCCTCTGGTTGCAAAAAGAAGTCTGATTGAATAGAAGTGTATGAGAAAATGACCCTACTTCTCACTTGATTTATTATCTCAGTAAACATTGCAAACATGAGTTGATGGTCTCAATCGCTAGTTTCAAGTCTTCTTCAATACAGCATGATGTTCATTTAGTAATTTATGACCCCATTTAAAGTCGAATAGACCATAAAGCAGGGTATGCTTTAGGGCGTGAATACCTTGTGATTGACAGGTCGCTACCACGGCGTTGTCCAGTCTGGGAGTTGTCCGTGTTTTCGTCTTACAACTTTAACTCTTTCAAAGTGTGTTTTCAGTTCATGAAAGTTAATTATAACCTTTTCGGTCTCCTAAAAATGTTTTATTCAGTGTTCGGTTGTACTTAGCTCCACCCTCTCGTGTCACTTCTGGTTGCAAAAAACCAAGATGGCGACGACCAAAATGCCGAACTTGAGGCTTCAAAACGGCAGTCCATAAACCAATGGGTGATGTCACTGTGACTACGTCCACTTCTTATGTACAGTTTATGGGTCACAGTGTGACTAAGTGAAATCTTTTCAAACTGGGCTCTTAAAATTAAACCTTAAAACACGCAGGTCTGGGGTCAAGATGCTGTTACAAACAGCTGCAATTCAATGTGATTTATAACTTTGTTTTCAGGCAAATATCTGTAAGTTTGGCAATGATAAGACTTAGCAATGAGGAACTTAACCTAACCATCACCATAGCCTCAAGAACAGTAACGCTGCAGGAAGAATGTAGGGAATGTCTCTCTCTGTTTCTCTCTCTGTTTTGTGACTCTGAAGGTTTCAATAGAGGAAGATGTGACATCACTTTAAGAGTGTGTAGTTGTTCGTCTGTCAACCAGCATGTTATATACTTGACATTAACTCCATATCATTAAAGTGGCACCAAACAGATTTGGATTACTTAGAGTGCTGTTAGTGTAAACCAAGGATCCTGTGACACCATTACAGTGTCTTTCCCCTGTTTAATGTCAGTCACAGTCAAAGGCCATTAATGACTCCCCACACACACTTTGTCTGTGTGTGTGCTTATTCTTGAAGGGAGTGAAACACTTTGAGGGAGCTGAAGTTGGAAATGAGGCATGTCGTCTGTCTAAATCAGTTGCTGTCTGCACTGTGTCAGTGTAACACCGCTGGAAGCTTATATAAAGTCTCTCTGGGCAGCCAAAGCCTGTTCTCTTGTTGTTTTTTGCTGCTAACTTGCCGTTTGCTCCAGATATGTTAGCTGATGGTGCTTTACACAAAGTCTCAGAAACCACCGCAGCATTTTGTCTGAGCAGATAAAAAGTGTTGTGGCGCTTCACGATAAGATAGAAAGAAGATGATCATCTGCTCTTCCTTTGTCACAATCCTTGTTTGCATGAAACACACTGCATTCAGTGTTTTACAATGAGCAAACAGATGTGAGCCACATAAGCATCATTAAGTGCATAAGCCACCCCGATGACTGCGTCATTAAAAACTCCCCAGACTCCAATTTATTCAATTACCTACTACTTATGCTCTGATGTGGCCGACGTCCTCTCTAGATTCAAGATCTGCTTAAAATTCAAGATTTATAGTTGAGTTGACTGCTTAAGGAGCAGTTAGCTCCAGAGATCAGAGCCACATAAACCATCACCACAAGAGAACACCACCAGTGTTAACGAAGCACAGATGAGAAGATGGACTCATAAAAACCACATTGCCTGACACAGGAGAAACCTCCGAACTGGCACTCTGTAGACAAGGAGTCAGTGTCCCAGTGTTGGTTTGGACTCATTGTGGTATTTTTGTTACCTTTAAGATGTATTCAACACTTAAGGGGTTTCAGTTTTAATTAACATTGGACATTGAAGTGCTGCTTTTTGGTTTTCCTCAGTGGCAAAAAGTAGTGAATTTACTTAAAATATGAGGTACCTCTACCTTCCTTGAGTATTTCCATTTTATGCAATAAATCTGCTCCTTTCCTGCATTTATCAGACAGCTTTGGTTAGTTTATGAGCTTTAAGTCTTAATGTGGAAACAACATGGATGCTACAAAGAAGCTGTGTTGTACTTTATTGCTCAGAGCATTTTACAACACATTGATAGCTTTTTCCGAGTTGTTGTTCCGACTTCATGTGAATTTTCCCAGCGAGGAACTTATTTTTCAGATTATTCTGACACCACATGAATGCAGCACAAAGCCCATGTGGAGAGGCATCATTTTTCAAGTCAAGAAGTTACAGTTTGTCATAGTATCATTTAGTTTTGAGTGAACTGCATCTCTCGTCTCGCACAATAAACGTCACCAACACTAGCTAGCTAGATAACTTGACCACGCACAATTGAAACGTTATCTTACCTGATGTGTTTTATCCAGCGACCCCTGGTCATTTTCTCAGCCGGGAAGTGAAAGAACGAGCCAGACCTGTTGATCATGTGAGTACAACCCAGTACGAGACACACAATAATCAAAGCTTTAGCGAGAGAGACGTCACTTACACCTTTTGGGTGTGTAGTCTTTTTAATGACGTATTTTCACAGTCTGATACTTAAAACTGCGATTTTCTTGACTCGCAAAATTATGTTTTAAAGTGACAAACATCATATGTGTGATTCATGGCGCAATTCAAATGGGATCAAAATAAAATGTAGTCTCTCGCCGTTGACCACCTTTCCCATTTTTTTCGAAATAACGTCCCACCAGAACGGGCGGGACTTCGCCTCTCTGTCTCGCAATGCTAACGGAGGTGAAACATAATTTTTGTGTCCGTCCTGTGATCAAGGCTTATTGAAAGAAGCTAGGACACCGGACAGCTATGGGGTATGACACATGCTCAGTGTAACTGGAGCTGCGGTCATGCGTTGCTTTTGGCTCAATTTTGGCGAGTGCAGATCAGATTTTACTGCGTTGTGTTGCACCCCAAAAATATGACGCGATGATGACGCATGACATCTCCTCTTTTCACCCTCCTTGCCTGTGATTTAGATCCGCGCCAAAATTCAATGGGTTCTTCCTTTGGCCCATGATTCACCCTTCCACCAAGAAGTGTCATGAAAATCGGACGGGTAGTTTTTCCGTAATCCTCGGAAACATAGCAGTAATGTAAAGTATACATGTACGTGATTTGTAGTTATAACACATGGGCTAAACTTTGCTAAATCACTTGTGTGGTCCGTATAATATGGTTTTGATCTTAATCGCTGTAAGTGTTTGACAGAGCTGCTGCTCTCCTCCCTCTCAGCTACTGGCATTTCTATTGCACCACCTGTCTCTTATTGTGATGAGCTGTCAGCAGCCCTCAGGCCGAGGTAACCAGCATGAGTAATCACACCAAAACTGATGAAGAAGCAAAACAGACAATGCAGGTGATTTCTAATACATTACCTCACAGTAATAAATCAACCCTATCACCAGACCAGACCAGACAATTTTACAAAATCCCAAAATATGTTATAAAATTCACACTTTCTATGCACTTTTATATATTACATATTATATTTATATTTGCACATGTAAATTACCATATGATTAAGGATTCAGGAAAGATCATGGTTATGGCAATTAAAATACGTAGGTTTGGTTAAAGTAAGGCAACTAAAACACTTGGTTATAGGTAGGGAAAGATCTTGGTTACAGTTAATGAAAAGGTAAATATTAATCAAAGGGTACTGGGCTGAATATACTATATGAAGTGCATGAAAAGTAGTTAAACAATATGACATAAATACACAAACTACATTCCTGGTGTAAAAATGGAAAAATTAAATGAAGGCAGGCCTGAGCTACTTTTTAAATTTGCCCACAAAGGCTTAAAGGGGAACACCACCTAAATTAAGAATTCCAATATGTTATTTCCATGGTCTACGAAAGTTCAATAAATATTTGTGAACATGAGCTGCTCTCTCTCTCAAAGCCAGAAACCAGAGAAGTAAGTCTCAAACTTCTGATGTCATAGGGTATAAAGTCTGGAGCTGCTTCATAGACAATGAATGGGAAACTGATTTTATGACCCCACAGAAGGTTTGCTTTTTTTTTATACCCAAATGATCCTTATTCTATTGTAGTGTTGTCAGTTGTGAAACAGAAAATGTTCCCATATACTCAGATCATTCCCCTGGGTGTCATCTAGAACATCTCATACTTTCACACGGGACACAAACAGCGGTAGTTGAAAGCCCGGTTCACGCTAAAGGGTGCCTCCATGCGTTAGTTTCTGATGCTGAGGGGTACTTACCTGTACCAAACGGTGGTATTTGACGAGTTGGGAGTGAGAACGGGTTGGAATAATGTGTGCATTTTGAAAATGGCCGTGGTAGTTCCCCTTTAAGTCCAGCAGGACGGATGTAAACTGTTGACTGAATTCTGAATTTGATTGGAGGGCCAGTGTAAAGATTTTAAGATGGGTGACGATCCACTAATCCAAACGGGATGAAATAAGTGCATGAACAATCATCTCAATCTTGGCTGGAGATTCAGTGAGTTTAACAATAATTGGAAGAGAGAAATCCTGAGTCATGAGGGAAAAGTTGAAGCTTGATTCTACACGAAACTGCCTACGGAGAGCAGTGACGAACTTTCCCTTGTGAACACAGCTGTCTGGTTTGGACAAAGTTTACCGGCAGTACAATCTGCAACAGTAATTCACATGCTGCTAATCAGAGGCCAATTTCTCTGCACAAACAATGGAAATTTCGACATTTGATGAAATCACCGTAGGACGTGGCTGTGAGACACAAAGACTAGACAAACAATTAGCAGTAAAGCTCGAAGAGCAAAATCACATCGATAAAAGAGCCAGAGCTGTTTACATCCTTCCACCACAAATGTGACGCAATCATAACCGCAGAGTCCTCAGATTCCCAGAACCAAAACATAATAACCCAATCATTAAGGTGTTATCATTAAGGACAGGATTACTCAGGAGGATTTGGCAAAGAAAGGCTGTCTGATTAAATGCAGCCCAATAGGCTCAGAGCTGGGAAAAAAATAGACGTCCTTTTAGGGTATTTCAAAATCACCGGGGACGATTCTCATCCTTCTCTTGTGACAGAAAACACATCTCCTCATCTCCTCCGCTGTATCCTGTGAGGCTTTTTTCGCCGCCATGGAGAACATCTGGAGCCAGTCACTCCACCGCTGGATTGTGAGAGCAGCTCCTAATGGAACATGTGAATGTGTTATAAGATCCGGCTCAAACAGCTGCTATTAGCTCAATTACACATTTTGGCTGCAGAGCAGCAACGTGCTAAAGCTTCACGCATTCTGGTTTAATTGTGTAAATTGATGTTAATGCGGCCCTTAAGAGCCAAAGCAGAGGGTCGCAGAGGAAAACAAGTGGTCGCATGTAAAAACAAAAACTCAGACGCTGAGACCTGAGACCTGTATGAGGGGTTTGACAGGGATGGGTGGGGCGCTAGCAAGGGAATGAGGCAAATGTAAAGAATGAAAACAAGCTCTCAGGAATCAGCATTAAGAGTCTGAGGTCAAAGTTGATAGATACTGTTGCTGAACTTTGTTTCCTGAGAATTTTTTTTTTTGGAGCCCATACCTGTCTCTCTGGTTTGGGGTAGTGTTACTGAAAAACACATGCAAATGCTCCTAAGTGGGCCAAAGGTATCACAGAAAACCCTCTCACCCTTCAGTTTCCTGCAGAAACTCTTAAGGTAACTCACGATGAAGTGTATTATCTTTAGAAACCAGTTAAGAGCCATCGGAAAATCACATCTGCAATTAGGGAGCGCTTGAACGAGAACCAAAATAAACAAGAGGTCCCAATTGGAAAAATATACAAACATGGCCTGGAGATGTAATCTGCTTTGTTCACTTAATCACTCTTCTATGTCCTGCTGGCATGACATGAATGCCTAGAAAGAGGAATAGTAGAATAGGGAGAATCAGTGTTTTGATCCTATTGAATATGTGATTCTCACAATCAATTTCTGCATAATGCACCATTTGAACTGAGACAGACAAATCTGATCGTAGCATATTGGTTGCTGTTAGCTTGTTTTGCTCTGTGTAGCATAGATGCCCAAATCGAGTTAGTCCAGGATTGGCCATGAAATCGTCAGCTGTCCTGGGCGATAGCCTGGAGGGAGATTTAGTCACCATCTGTATTCTGTTTCCATCAGACTCATCCAAACATTACCAACCAACACAATTCTGCACAGAGCTGGATGGAGAAGTACTAATCATGGGAAAGTACGGCCCTATAATCTTTTTCCCTCTTATTCAAACGTATTGTGACAGACTATCACTGTTTGTCCTTGCATGTGTTCATCGTTACGCTCCAATTCATGACTGCATGCATATATTTTGACTCATTTTCCAGTTGCTATCCCTGCTGCATGATGGTAATGTTGCCCATCTAAATTCCTTTGACATTTGTGTCTGCAAAAGACATCGACAAAAGAACGGAAAGATTCTGGACTACAGTGTCGTAGGTCAAAGAGAAAGACAGGGAGAAAAAGCAGAGCTGTATGAAACAAACTATTTTGTATGATGTGGCGTCTGACCATGTCTGAATCAGGCGGCAACCTCCGGTTCTGAGAAATGAAGCCAATGCCGAAATCCTTTAAACTTGCATTCTTTCTAATATCCAGCAGGGGGCGACTCCTCTGGTTGTATAGAAGTCTATGAGAAAATGACCCTACTTCTAACTTGATTTATTACCTCAGTAAACATTGTAAACATGAGTTTATGGTCTCAATTGCTAGTTTCAAGTCTTCTTCAATACAGCATGAAGTTCATTTAGTAAGTTATGGTCCCATTTAGAGTCAAATAGACCATAAAGCAGGGTATGCTTTAGGCATACTTGCCAACCCTCCCGATTTTCCCGGGAGACTCCCGTTTTTCATTGCCCTCTCCCGGTTTCCTCCCGGGGTCACAATTCTCCCGCATTTCTCCTGATTTCTGGCAATTTTTCACACCTTTTTTGAATTTCTCAACCTGTTTCTGGCACTGTATAGCATGTGTAAGCCCTACTGTTTCCAACCGGACAGCAATAGAGCTACACCAAATGTCTTTTCCCGGCGGAGGAGAGCTGCTCGTTTAAAAGTCACCAGAATACAGGAAACAAAAACTCTGAAACTCTGAAACTCTGAAGATCCCCTGACCCCCGCTTTGGTTTTGAAATCCTCTCCATTTTTTAGGTCTCAAGGTTGGCAAGTATGGCTTTAGGGCGTGACTACCTTTTGATTGACAGGTCGCTACCACAGCGTTGTCCGGTCTGGGTGTTGTCTGTGTTTTTGTCTTACAGCTTTAACCTTTTCACAGTGTTTTCTGTTCATGAAAGTTAATCGTAACCATTTTGGTCGTCTAAAAATGTCTTATTCAGCGTTCGGTTGCACTTAGCTCCACCCTCTGTGTCACTTCTGGTTGCAAAAAAACAAGATGGCAACAACCAAAATGCCGAACTCGAGGCTTCAAAACGGCAGTCCACAAACCAATGGGTGACGTCACGGTGACTATGTCCACTTCTTATACACAGTCTATGGTCTGAATGCTTAAGTATTTATAGCTAATCCAAACGGCCACGCTCAAAAGAAGGATGAATAGCCTGCTTACAGTGATCGCACTCTTTCTGACAATTTCTCGAAGGCGCTCATAATGTTGCACTCATGAAAAGATAGAAGTAGTTGTATGAAGAATGGAAAAAGAGAGCCTGGGTTTAAATCCTGCAGATGTTCTCACCTCTGCACACCCGGCTCTCAAAAAGCATAATCTGAAAAGACAAGAGTGATCTGAATGGTAAAATAAACTGGAGGAATAGGCAGGAGAGGGACTCTATATTGGAGCTGAGATGTGGGGGAGAAGGAGAAAGAGGGGAGTCGAGGAGAGAGAAAGTGGGAGCGAGGCCTGGGTGAGAACGGAAGTGCAGAGTAGTGGACTACAGTAAACAAACAACTCCCCTCTCCTGATGGGGGAGTCCAGCACGTCCAGCTGAGTTCACACACTGAACGCGACCACATACTGCATTTCGTCACACAGATGCATCCCGGTCCATTTCCATCCTCTTCCCACTCATACATACTATGCCCTGCTGCATAACATGACTAAAACCAATTGATTTATAGGCAAACACCAAAACTACAGACTTACAGTGAGTGACTCTTCTGTACACTGTGTGTATTTTGTGAGATAATCAAACACTATAAGATGCTGATGCAGCACATCTGTGTCCTCGACCAATCACGTCTGTGTTGCAACACAGAGGGATTTTATGTTTTCATGTCCAAACATAAGCACAGATGTGCAAGAGCGGTCACCTCTGAGCCCTGTATAGGGAGTAAAAGCCAGAAGAGAGGGTGATCAGAGAGGGAGGAAGGTTTATGTTATAGGAGAAGAAAAGACACGAGATGACAGCTTGAGGAATTATGGAGGATCGTTCGCTCTCTAGTCTAAACAAGCTTCATAGAGGAGTGCTATTTCTCTTCAGGCACTGGCATATTCCTGGCTATTCACTGAGAGAGAGGCACTCATGGCTCTTGTCCATGTTTTCATTAAAGCTGTCTTATGTGTGAGGCAGGAGAAAAGTAATGCACAACTGGCTAATGTCTGTATGTCGTCGTCTTTGTCCTTTTTATCTCTGTCCAGCTTTCTCTTCCTCCCGTCTTCAAAGTGACTTTATTTTTTTCTGAATGCTCTTCCTTCTTTCACTCTTGTATCCCATTTAATTGCTCCTGGCATCCTACCTTTTAGAGGCGGGGGAGAGCAGGAAAGGTCCCAGATGACAAGTCCCAGTGGGAATGTCAGAGGCACATCAGGAAGCTTGTGAAATCCATCCTCCTGTTCTAGCCTCTCCACCACATGTAAAAATACCTCTGCCTCTATCAATCCCTCTCAATCCTAACATTAAACATGGAAGACCTTGCTAA
>CAKALU010068537.1:42480-85059 GCA_916700995.1 Hozukius guyotensis
CAATATAGATCTATTTATTTTGAACTACTCATTATCACATTTACATCTTACCTTATTTATGACTAAATTACTTTTTAATTAAACCTTTGTTCTTTCTTTATTAAACTAAATTACTTTCAGTTTAATTGCTTTACTGGATTTATCCACCTAACTTTATTAGGCTAACTTGTTCTAGTCCCTGACTGTTTTAACCATTTGACTTTTTTACACCTTGACTGTTTTACACCGGGCTACACTTGTGAAATCCATCCTCCTGTTCTAGCCTCTCCACCACATGTAAAAATACCTCTGCCTCTATCAATCCCTCTCAATCCTAACATTAAACATGGAAGACCTTGCTAAAAGAAGTCCCGGCACAATGTCTACAGTGTTAGTGAACAGTAAAATTGTTTATTGCAGCTAGCAAAGACACTAGCTGCTCTTTCACCAAACCTCAATATAGTTATAGGGCGGCCATTAGGGGGTCCATTGGGACTCATTTGGGACCAGTACGCTGCCCAGTCGCTCGTATAATTGTGCTTCCGTAAACAACGAGTCCTATCAGTCACTGGGAAAACGAAAATACCCTCCCTCCTGAAAAGCACCCAAACAAAACACCAAAATAAGACTTGGAGCTGAAACTCACAGTGACCCGCTGATCTCTGAAGTCCCACAGCGCTGATCGGTGCTGACACACAACTATGTGTAGACGTGACGCTAACTGTGGGATACCAACTGTGTTATTCCCAACTTTTCTCTCGAAATCGCTCTGAATTAGTTTCAAAATGAGATAAAACTGGTTTTCCATTATCACAGTTGGATAATTCAGACCGTTCGCACGAAAAGGCGTATTAATGACACCATAATGTGCAAGGCATTTAGCCTGCAATAAGAACGCCTTTCTTGCTTTTGGCGTGTCATTTGTATGACATGTAGTCTGTACTGACTTAGCAATTTAAATGCATCTGCGTGAATATACTACGCTCAGAGCTAGTGACGTAGAATTAAAAGAGAGAAAGACTGCTTATGGCGGGCAGGAGGGGACGTGAATGGGTCCAGCAAACATAGGCCTTTTAACCAGGAGACCAGTGTTCAAGACCGGTGTTTTGTTTTGTAAGCTACGTTAGTGACGTTTGTGACGCATCTTCCATTTTTCTTTTAAGCCCAACCATGATGTTTTTCCTAAACCCATAACTAAGTGGTTTTGTTGACTAAACCGAACTGCGGACGTTATCGTTTTGTTGCGTGACGTACAAATAACATACGAAAAGCGACGTACAAATGACACACGAAAAGCTTAAAATGCGTCATCATGACATGCGGAATGTCGTTGTAATGTTGTGTTATTTCCCGTCAGAACGGGTTGGATAATCGCATGCACAGAAGTCACATTACAATTATGATGATTGAATTATTTGTACGGAAAATGGAACATTTTTGCTTCATTTTATACACATTGCCCTGTAACTCATCCTGGCTCTTTTGATATCTTTGGAAACTTTGGCATCTTGACCAGAATTTACAAGTTCTTTGGGTTTGGGCAAAGCTGACGAAAGACCTGCCAAAGAGTTTGTGGGATTGACGACGACTAAGCAAGTGAGCCACGGGACCGCTGCTTGATTTGAAGCCCCTCTGCTGAGTTGACTTGACAACTTTGACTGCAACTGCACATGGCTGACAAACGAACAACTGTACGATTTGGATTGGTCTTGACATAAACCGCGACTTGATCCCTTAAGCGGTTGTGGGTCGCAATCAAATGAAAACTGTTTAATCAGTTGAAAACATGAGAAACTGACTGACTTTCAACAGAGGGATGTTTGACTGGGAAAGTTGTGACTCTGGACATTTCTTCTGTCCCCTCTTACTGTAAGCTGGGTCTATTTCTGATCTATACCGCGAGGGCAAATAGAGGGGTTGCCTAAAAAATGAGGAGTCAACTGGCTTTGGAAGAATTTACCCCACACCCCAGTGGGTGTGTACATGCCTATACATGTGAGTGTGTAGGCCGATGTGATTATTCTGCGGCTGCGAACTCTCAAGGTGGAAGGGGGGAAACCCTGCAGTTCACATTTAGACCACTTTTCAAACTAAATTAAAATTCCCTTCGCTTTTCTTTCACTTTTCACCATGGAGCAAACGAGCTGAAGAGGCCAGCTGGATTGTGTCTGCACACGATCTGCTGTTGTACTCATGATACCCCATTTACTGAAAACCTGCACTGAACTTACACACTGAAACAGGACCCAGCTGCTGGTGTGCTTGTGACCTGACATCTAATTGCATGCAATGGAACAAGCAGCTTGGAAATGTGGTTTCTAAAGGAGGGGAGGTGGCGGGGGTGGTGGTGGTGGGGTTGTGGGGGTAAAGCGACGGATGACTGACACATAGACGTGGAGGCAAGTTTGAATTTCTCTGAACCGCACGTAATTGGTTGCAGAACTTGAATGACATCAGAGCGTTGACTTCCACTAATGGGCTTGCTGAAAGACCCTGGGTGTCGCGCAAAACAAAGCAGGCTATCAGAGATCATACATGAAGCCTTACACACAATACAATACAGGCTTTTATAGTCTAAAAGTCTATATGAAAAAGTAGAGCGCATTACGAGTCAACTTTTATCGTACCCTCGCCGTTTATCTTAACTTGTCATTACTGGCATCCGTTGGCGAGGCAGCGGTGTAAGATGTGACAGATATTACAGCAGTTACGGCAAGAGGTTGAAATATGTGCTGCTGCTCTGATAAAACATCCTATTGTACCAAAACTGAACAGGCCCCGCTTGAATTGGAGAGCAGCTAAGATGATTTATGGATAACAACACGTATCTCATGGCAAAACGCCAAATGTGTTAACAACACAGATCAGATCTTGGATACATGTTTAGGTTTTTGCTGCAGCTTTGCTTCTGGCAAGTGTGTGATGCAGCAATGCTTTGAATTAACGTTTTTATGTGTGTGCAGTCAAAGATTTACACTTTACAAGATGTGCTAAACAGGAACAGGATTGTGTTAACAGAGTTGAATAGGGAATCAAACTGTGACACAAATCCAATCAGCAACTTGCTTTCCATCCTATTCTAAAAGGCCAAAATGTTTTTTTTATAAGCTCACACCAAAATAACTGTTTTAACTGGCACTTTAAAGGGATGGTTTGACATTTTGGGAAATCACTTTCTCGCTGAGAGTTAGATGAGAAGACTGATACCACTCCTTTGTTTGTTCACTAATGCAGTGGTTCTCAACCTTTTTGAGTTGCGACCCCCTAGGATAATGAGGTTGGTGTTCATGACCCCCATTAGTTTTGTTTAATTTGAACAGCTAGCTCTCAAGCGTTGTCCAATGTGCTCCAGGCACTGCGGATTCTTGATGCGTTCTGTGACTTTTTCTCTCCCTCTGACCCGCCGGAAATCCCCCGTCAGAAACTCATATGCTGGCACACTTTGGCTCTCACAAACACTCAATAAAATCTATTCCGAGATGAATTATATCACCTTTACAGTGTGATGTAATGCAAAAACCATTCCCCGGTCTAAGTAAGGGATACTGTACAGTGAGCCGGTCATTGTTGTGAAATAAACCCTAACAGGGCGATGTGGATCCCAACGCGAAGCCCTGAAGGGTTTATTTCACAACAATGACCGCTATCTGTACATTATCCCGCTTATTACAAGGCTACTTACTTAAGAAATCAATAATTTGACACAAAAACGGTCAGCCAGAGTCCGACATCAGAACTGCGCCCATAGCGGTGTTGTTACGGTCTGTTGACCAATCAGAATTTAGTATTCAACGAAGCTGTGTAATAAAATGTATTATTTTACTTATATGCTCTTTTATTTTTTTTCTCCACAACCATCTGGCCAACCCTGAAATTATCTGGCGACCCACTTGGGGGTCCCACCCCCCAGGTTGAGAACCACTGCGCTAATGGAGCGAGAGCAATGAAACAGTTAGCTTAGCTTAGCTTAGCTTAACATACGCTAAGAAAGGGAAAAACAGTTAGCTTGGCTCTGTCCAAAGTTTAAAATGACACCTACCAATGCCTCTAAAGATGACTAATTAACATATGGTGCCTTCAACTGGGGTCGTGTTTACCATGTTCACCAGTCGTCACCTGTCGTATATTGTTTTTCTTTGAAGTTTTATATGTCTGAGGAAAATGTTGATATACCCAACGGCCTCATCTTTGTCTTCTGTCATTATGCCTTTGCATTTACTGCATTATGTTACCCGCTTGCTAACTTGCTAAATTGTTAGCCTCTTTGGCTTCTAGTAACGTTAATATTTCCGTTGTTTAGCAGCGATGTTCTCTCGACTTAACCACGTCAAGCATATCGTGTACACGACTTCCCATGTTGTAAACAAGAGCTCACAAGTTTCATTTGAAGGCACCAATATTGTATCATATTTGTTTAAACCTTCCCCAAACCCGTTCTTTTACATTCATGACAACAACCGTACCGTTCTTTGAACCAGTGATGGTTTGGTTTGGTTTGAAGGAGATGTGAGGGGCTAATTGTTCAGCTGAGGTCAGCAATTTCTTGAGTGGTATGCTCTTTACTGTAAGAATAAAAAAAGGGGGAAACCACACTTCATTTCAAATCACTTGCAGTCACGCTAACCTTACCATCTGGTTGACCGAGCTGGTGCCCATTTCGTCTCTCTCTTTATAAAACACCTTCTGAATGGAAACACGAGGGAGTTACTGAGAAAGAAAATGAGTAGAGGTCAAACGTTGAAAATGAGAAGGGAGACTAGAAAGACGAAGAAAGGGAAAGGAAAAGTAGAAAAAAGTTTTTCAGGCCCGAGCTTGTCTCGTGCCCTTCTCCTCACTCTCACCATATCAGCGCCTTGGCTGCACGTTTTTACAAATTATCCCGGGATGCAGAAAGGGGCCAAACTTGGAGATCTGGCATTCATTTACATTCTTACTGGTTTGTGCTTCTCTTGCTCTCTTTTTTTCCTTTCAAGAACAGAGAGCAAGATGGAATTTCAAGAGGCCAAAAAGAAACAGAGCAGAAATCGTTCAAGCAACAAGATCCCTGAGTGAGCGTCCCGCAGGGATGCGTATGGCTGCCGTGCGGTTGTAATGTCTTTGTCCGCCCATCTCCTCTGATTACCATCATGTCTCTGGAGGTCCATGAGGGCAGAATTATTCGTGTGTGTTTATGTGTGTTTGCAAAGATGAGTGTTTGTGTGTGTAGAAGCAGAGGAGGGATTTCAGGCACATACTTCCAAGGTGCACGGAGAAAGAAAAACTCAAGCAACACTTGTTTAACAACTTTTTTCGTCAGACTAACACGTTTCAGCTTGTGGCCTTCATCTGGGTCATGTATGTTTGTAAAAGTATGTCTAGAAGTAAATGCTTATGCCATTATCATATAATGCGGGGCGGAAAGTATCATATCATAACTTTAGTATGAATTTATATACACAAATTTATATGAAATCTATTTGTTTAAGTTTTTTGGTTACAATTATGGATTTACTATATGTTGATGTTAGTTTTAAAAAATCTGATTAACAGAACACATTTTGTACATATAACATATACTGTACATACTATAAGGACAAATCCTCCAGAGATGACCATTCCTGTATCTGCTATGTTTAAACAACACAGTTTCACGGCAGTTCGTGAAATAGTCACAAAATTGAATCTATTTGATTCGTGTACAGACACGAATTTCCCTTTTGTTTTTTGTGACGCTCAGCATGACAACAACGTATTTTTCGTGCTTTTTCTTATGAATTTCCGCTCCGGTCTTTTCAAAATAAAACTACTTAGTTAGGTTTAGGAATAGATCGACTTGGTTAGGCTTAAGCAACAAACTACTCAGTTAGGTCTAGGAAAAGATCGCGGTTTGGGTTAAAATAATTCCAGAAGTAGTAGTAGAAGTACGGAAGTTACGTGACAAACAAATCAACTTTGACTTCTGGTTTCACATGGGACACGAACGCCGGCCTCCTGGGTGAAAGTCCTGTGTTTGCCGCTCTTTATACTCCCCATTTCACAATTCCGTGGATTACATACGAATTGATTTTGTACTGACCATCACGAAAAAAATTCGAAATTTGTGTCTATATACACGAATCAATACATTACATTTTGTGACTATTTCATGAACTGCTGTGTGACTGGGCTGGTTTAAAACATGTCTGGAAAAATGGACAAACCCCAGAAAAATTTGGATTTATCATGATTTCTATCTTAAGCTTACCTGGGGGTAAAAAATGTATTTCAGCGTTAAATGTATCAGAAGTTTACATTTGGGTTGAAGGTTGACCAAGCATTGATGAAGTTAAACATTTGGTCAAGGGGCGGAGCAGTTCCATCAAAGTCAGTTATTATCCTTTCATGTAGACAGAGTGTGTATACACCAGTGAAAGTGTGAGCGTATGCAAAGTCTCCAACTGACAAACGGTCAGACGCACGCACAAACGCCCTCAGGGACCAACCTCGACTGGCTTGTGTGTTAATTTTGGCATCGCAGGAATGAACACATCGCCCCGAGGGGTTGAGCGAGACGGTTACAGCGCCGTGGAGCCGAAAAGAGGGGTGTCGGTATCACACTCTAAACCAAGAGAGTTCTCAAATCTGGATCTCATTAGGCCCCAGTGGTGGAGTGAACACATCCAGCCTGCAGCCACACTCGCCCCAACAAAGCTGAGACGCAGCTGAGCCAGGAGAAATATCACCAATAGGGTGCTCGGTGACCTGAACCACCCCAACAGTGGAGGATGGAAACCACTGCATGACGGGTTCAGATGTCTGCCGTCTGCATGCTGTAAAACAGCACACAAAAAACAGAATCATTGTCCAAGGTGTTATCTGCTGTTATCTCTGTAATTGGAGCAATAGGGGGTCATTTCCTGCGAGAAAGGAGCTAAATTGTGATGACTCATTGCTCCTCGCTGCAACTCCCAACAACCCACTCAACTGTCATCAGAAGAAGTCCAGATCGCCTGTACCCCTTTCCCACAAGTCCCCCCTCCCTCCCTCAACTTTTCCTCTGAACTCATTCCTCAACTCATCCCTCCTTCTGAAGCCACCGTGCCCTGCGAGCACTTCAAAAGAACACAGATCCTCATAAATCGCCCTTGAGTGGCCCCCAGACCGCGGCAAGTCGGCTGGAAAATCCAAACAAACAATGCACTGATGAGTGGGTTGGACTGTCTTAGGTCATGCAACGCAACGCCATGAGCCCATCGAGTGATCGCATGCTGGAAAGTAAACATCACGCTTCAGTGGGGCTATAATGGAAATGTGGAGAACGGAGGATAAGAGGAGAGGGACAATCTGCTGCGTGATAGAAAAAAAGGGGTTCAATTGCAAGCATTGAGGAATGTTTTCTTATCGTCACAGAGCTGGTCTGGCTCGTCTGATTTTGGGGACTTATCAGTGGATTAGGACTGAGGACTGAGTGGTGATAGATGGCAGGAGGGGCAGCGGTGCGATAGCCTTAGACAGACCCCAGCCTGAAGTGTTTAGGTGCTGAGGAAGAGGACTTGGCAGACAAAGACCATTTAGATGGTGTTTTGAAGCCTAATATGCCAAACTCATATCTTTACCTCAACCCTTCTGAATGTCTGACTGGCAAAGCAGTGAAACAACGTCTGGGATATTTTAAAGTTTTATTGTGCTGGGAGGAAGTGCAGGACAGGTTCATGTGCAGGCCAAAAATCACCGTCATAAAGTAAAAAAAGTAATAATGCTATATGAGTTCTCAAACTGTAGGTGGTCCCTGAGACAACCATGTCTCTCCACACTGAAAAATATCAAGGCCGTAAAAATATTAACACACCAGCTGAAACTTGTAGCCGCCGGCGCTGCCAGCTTAGAGAAGCCATCATAACATCACTACACCGGTAGAATCAAATGTGGCTGTGGTCGACCAAAAATAACCCCCTTGTGCACCACAAACAGGTCCTGTCGGTCACATAACTGGTCCGTCAAGGTCAACATTACATCCACACCCAAAGAGGAGCTGGCTCAGCTGAGAGCAGTCGGGATCACAGCGGAGTGTGTGTGGCCAAAAACATACGCTAAGAATATCAGAGAGGGAGATCCTTGTGGAGTATGTTTCCAAGGTTCCAAGAAGACAGAAACGTGATGTCAGAATCTGAGTGAGGAATGAAAAAAATCAGGAAAAGTGTAATTTAGAGAGAGACGAAACAGTAACAGGAAAACAGACTAGACTGAGTAACACACGAATGATCAAGAAGAAGAGATGAAAGAGGACAGCTTTTCCTTCCTGTGCAGAGAATCCTGTCCGTCTGTTAGACTACTCATCCTCAGTGTCAGACCCCTGTTTCTCTCTGACGCTTTGATGTGAGGCCTCAGCGTTCACCCCGACAGGATATTACTCTTTAATAATCTCCTGATAGGGTTCCCCTCCTACACACAGCGATGCAGACAGCAGGGAGTGTGGGTGAAATACACAGACGACTATACGTCCACTTCTTATGTACAGTCTATGTTTTTAATGAGTTGTCTCTGAGATGTTGTGACTGTTTGATCTGTTGATTCACTGATGTGTGTCAGTATGTCAGCAGTCACACTTTACTGACGTTATCAGGAGCCAGAAAAGCAGGTGCTTGAACCTGTCAGACACAAAAACAAAATCTGGGGGAAGACTACGTCAGACAGAGAGAGTCGGAGTGAAATATAGAAGAGGTGTGATGGGAAAGAAAGAAAGAAAGAAATATGCTTGTGTATTGTCCACACTGTGCACAAAGGAGGTTTTTCTTCAGCTAAACCAGGTAATCACACAGCAAACAGGTTTGAATAGTCAGACATGCACTGTAAAGTATCAGAGGAGCAGCCGGATAAAGAGCAGGATTTCCAACTGTCAAAACACTGCAGGTAATGAAAGTAAATACTGTAGTTGTTACAGCAAATGCAAACTCACTGCTGTTTCAGATGAGTTCAGGGGACAGTGAGTTTGTGTGTTTCTGAACAACATGTCCTCATACAAAGCACTGGCTTTGAAACATACAACAAACCAATAAAAGTTTTATTTGAGGCTCATACAGGGATCCTCTCACCTCTCCCCTGCTTTGTTTCGTCCTGATAAACCTTCTGCTCACCCTGCAGGGAAGGTTTCACAGGTGATCTGCTGGAGCATGTCAAAGCACGCTGCAATCTCACTGACAGGCTCTGGGAATCGGGATGCCATCATTGCAACATAAACCATGTGAATCGGATTCGCTCCACTTCCCTGGCTGCATATAAGTAGGGGGTTGTAGAACAGATAATCGTGGGAGCAATAAATCCAAACCCTAACTCCAGAAAAACAAAAGCTACATTTCAGTTGGCTCGGGGAGTTCGGAGGAACTGAGCCGTGGTCTTTCAAAACTGGTTCTTCCAGCACACAATAGCAGCTTTTACTTCTTTGGAAAGTGGTGTTTATTTACAACAAGCGAATACCTGAAAATGAACGACACTTCCTCCTATGATTTAAGATTTTATGTATTGTTCTCAGTGCACTTTCTGATGTCTTGCAAATGTTTTCTGCTCACAATCTGATGACAATGGCAACACTCGTTGTCTTTTTGTAGCTAACACACTGTTTATTGCATGCAGATATCCTAATTTTAGAGAAAATTGTACACAGAAGAGCGGGGTCGTCATGATGATATCAAGGAAATTCGGTTTATATTACCCATCTGTGTTAGCCGGTAGATAGATGATGATTATATGAACATTGATATGTGAAGAAGTCTCTACAGCTAACACTGTTGTGTCTGTGTAGTCAGAGCAACTGATTACACTGACAGGCATCATTGAGATAATAATATAATGATCGCTCCGGGTCATCAACAAGAGATTTTATAGTGTGCATTGCTGCAGCCAGAAGAAATCTGTCTATGTGTGTGTGAGAGAGAGAGAGAATGTGAGGGGGAGAGAGAGATTTTGGGTTAAGACCAAGACCAACCCCCTTTTAGCTGTAGCATGTTTCGACCATAAGCTCTTACTTCACTCCCTCTGCTGCCTTGTCAGTCTGACTGAGAATCACTTGCTGCTTGTGTTTGGATTCTCCTCAATGAAAAGCAGATGAAGTGATAAAGAGCAACGCTACATCAATTTCAAGGTAATTTCTTAGTCTTTTTTATTCTGATATAATATGTGATAGATGGTGTTATTATTGGCAAATTTGTTCAGTTATTTTGATATGGTTGCATTTGTGTTGTGTTTGTAAAGAATGTTAGGAGAAACATCGTTATTACCTTTAGAGGATTGTTTCTGATTCGTTATAATATGAAGACTTTACTGTAATGCTTAAATTAATCTACCTGAGAAAAAGAAAGGCTGCTGAAACTTTACTTAACTAAACTTTATAGCAGATTGTACTAGCAATATATGGTGCAAAAGTCACAAAAAAACTTTTTTGTTTCAAATTGTTTTAAATAAATCAGTATGCTTTAAACAAAAAATCTTATCTCTATACACAAATGCTGATTCTTGTGATTAAAACATTCTCTCAATCACATCTCATCATGTATAATTGACATTAAGATACCGGCATTCACTCATGATCTCATTCATATTTTTTATCCACGCCTTAAAGTCAATCCGTACTATCGAGGGACTCAGCTGTTTGTGCCAACATGGAAAAGTTATTATTTATTTCCCAAATTCTTGGCAGCAGATTGAATGGTCTCCAGACCCGTTTGTTAAATGTTAACACATGACTCAAGAAGTAAGAAAAACATCCCCTCACACAACAGAAACTGAAAGGAATGTGACCCTAATCACCCCTGATTGTTTTAACAATGTAAGCTAAAATAAATTCAACCACAACCTTCAGCGTATTTATGATTATAGTTTGCACATGTCATAAACTTTGGACATGCTGTTTAAGTGTATTTGTATGTGTGGGAGACTTCAAAACGCACCTCATCTATACTGTGAAACTGGAATGGTGATGCTGGGGGGTAAAAGCAGTATGCATGTGTGCCAAATTAAGAGCACATGTTGTGATGGTTCTTGTCTAACAACCTTACAGTGACTGACATTCACTGTAAACACTATTGGAAAGACTAAATGTTAGTTTGACATTAAAACGATCCCTCTGTGCTTTCGGCCTTTCATATCACATTCATGAGGTTATGACTGTAAGGTTTGATATCATCACAATTTATACTCAAATGTCACAGGAAAGTTATTCAACTTATCTACCAACAATATATTTGTATACATGTACGTGTCAGTGGGAGACGTAGACAGTTTCAGTCTTCCCACCACCAGCCTACGCTTTACTTTTAAGGTGGATTTATGATTCATGTATTTTGACTCATTGCATTTCATGTGGCTAAATGTCTTAAATGTCAGTGCAACATACCTTTCAAAATGTATGAATGTTCACTTACATGCTTGACTTTGAGAGTGTGATGTTTTCAAGTTAAGGATACTGCAGCTATGGTTCTCCATCCTTTCTTTCCATAATTTTTCATGCTATTTTCATGTCTTCCTGCAGCGTCTGGACCCTCTAACCAGGACAAACAGAGATCAAGAGCACCGTCTTCTGGCAGAAAAGAAAACATCTAGTGGACTACGCTGTATCAACTTCATGTAATCCCTCCCTTTCTTGAAGGAGCACAGACATTTTTTTTGTGTATCTGTTTTTGTACTAGGACAAATTCTTCACATCTCTGCCAAAAGCATGTCGACAAAAATGACTTTATAGCCGCTGACTGCAGGCAGAATAGAAGAAAAGCAACATAAAGCATGGAGGCTTCAAGTTCTGCTCATGCAGGGACTCCCCCTGCTACACCCATATTCTCCACCTCCCCTACTCCCTCCTCTCCCGACTACCTGCAGTTCTTCTGGGAGTACCAGGACAACTCTGTCCTGAAGGCTCATTACAACTACACCGGCAAGTTGCAGACTGACCGCTACCGCGAAGGACTGAAACCTGAGGGCATCGCATTCCTGGTGGTGTGTCTCCTCATCGTGCTGGAGAATGCCGTGGTTCTCATCGCTATTTGGAGGAACAAGAAGTTCCACCTGCCCATGTATTACCTGCTGGGCAACCTGACTCTATCTGATCTGCTGGCTGGGATTACATATATGGCCAACATCCTCATGTCCGGAGCTAATACTTTGAAACTGACGCCGTTGCTATGGTTCATCAGGGAGGGAGGGGTCTTCATCACTCTGGCCGCCTCTATAATTAGCCTGCTGGCCATTGCAATTGAACGGCATGTTACTATGGTGACTATGAGGCCATACCACGGGGCAAAGCGGGGACGGATGTTGGCACTGATTGGTGCAAGTTGGGCCCTGGCAGGCTTTTTGGGGGTCCTCCCAATTTTGGGGTGGAACTGCATCCACAGACTGGACCAGTGTTCAACAGTCCTCCCGCTTTATGACAAAAGCTACATCCTCTTCTGCGTATCTGTGTTCAGCGCAGTGCTCCTGGCCATTGTGGTCCTTTACGCCAGAGTTTTTCGCATAGTCCGCACCAACACGCAGCGCCAGCGGCTGGGCCTGTCGGGCAGCATGAGGAAGGGCTTAGCGAGGAAGTCGCAGAAGTACATCGCCCTCCTCAAGACGGTCACCATCGTGCTAGGCGTCTTCATCGCCTGTTGGCTGCCCCTCTTCGTCCTCCTCCTCCTGGATTTTTTCTGCCCCACCCGCAGTTGTCGCCTGCTCTACAAAGCTGATTACTTCCTGGGAGTAGCTATGGTCAACTCGCTCCTCAACCCCATCATCTACACTCTGACCAGTAAGGACATGAGGAGGGCCATTCTGAGGCTGCTCTGTCGGCCATGTCTGATGACCAGAGATGGCCAGGTGAAGAAGATTGGGATGCCATTCCTGGAGTGCAGCTTCAGTAAAACTGAGGTGGCATCCCAAAAGTTAGAGGGGGGACTGGAGACGACCGTTTCCTCTGGGAATGTTATCACCACCCCATCTCCTATTAAGGCCCTTTACCCTAAACTCTTTAAGCCATAAGGACTTATTAAACTGACTGATTGAGTCCTATAAGTGTGTGAATGGATTTTCCACTGAACAGAGGACATGTAGCACATCTTCTATAGAAAGGAAGCACTTCTGGTATTCTTCAATTTGGAGCTTTGCCAGAAACAGGGGGTGTATGAGATATTACGGAGGCACAAGAGAATCTTGTTTAGACAAATGTCTCACCTTCAATGTGAGATGATTACAAAAGTAAATACCATAAGGATGCCACTCAAATGTGAACAAGCAAACTTTTTATGAGTAGATGCTAGGGATGAGTCTCCTTAAAGGTCCCATATTGTAAAAGAAGTGAGATTTTCATGGCTTTTATATTAAAGCAGGTTTAAGTCCTATATAAATACTGCGGAAGTATCTAAACACTCAATCCACAGAGAAATACATACAGTGCGTGTTCAGAAACTGTGCTTTTGAAACAAGACGTCAGGATTTCTGTCTATTTGTGATGTCACAAATATACAATATATAGACATATTTCACTGTTTTAAAAGTAAACATGCTAAATGTGTCCCAGTTTATTCTCTGTTGCAGTGTATGTGAATGACATCAGCTGACAGGAAGTACACATGGACCCAAACTGTTGCCTTGCAACGCAATTTCGTTGAAATGCACTAAAACAGAGCGTTTTAGACGGAGGGTAAATACAGGCATATTCAGACAGACAGTATGGGGAAAATATAGGGTTTTTTGAACATTAAAGCATGTAAACATGTTCTAGTAGAAACATAGTAGAAGTATAAACATGAAAATTAGCACAATATGGGACCTTTAACTAATTTGCACTGACATATCACAATGAATGGAGTCAATTTTCCTGTGGTTCTGTAGTTTGTGTTGAAGCCTGGAAGGAGACTTCTGTAAAGCCAAAGACTCTCGTGACTGAAAAAAATGTAATGTTTTCTGGGTTAATGGTGAACAAGTTTGGTTGTTTTTCCCCCTTTTTGTAGTTTCTTATTGAAGTGCCTTAAATATAGCACAAACATGTAATCTGTGCGTCTCTACACACCTGGATTTCGCTGGTTCGAAGGCCCACGGTGTGCTAGATTTGTTGAGATAGAATTGTGTGGAGCACCCCTACACATATCTGTGTACGTGATGCAGGGAGAGTTACCGGGAGACCGAAAGATAACATGAAAGAGAGACGTTAGAGAGAGAGAGAGGTCTTAACTGTTCTCACAGCTCAGTAAAGAATGCTGTGGCAGGGTTGTGGGAGGAAGGCGCAGCATTAAAATCCCCCCTCTGTTTTGAAATGACAGATGGTTAACCTATCTGATGCCAAGTGGAAAGTTGTTGGGGTTTGGTGTCGGATTTTTTGAAATGTCAGTCTGGCATCTGCAGGAAAACTGCAACAGCGACATAAACAACAAAATGTCAACATATAATGTGATTAACTGACGGATGTAACAAACACTGTCTTTTTTTCCATCATGACATGCTGATTGTGTAACTGAAACCAAATCAGCTGCAACTGCATCACTTGTTTCAACTAGCAAATAAAGTTGTAGATGTAATTAATCATCATCATGCAGCTGCAGGACTTTTAAGGACAAGAATGTGCCTTCACTTGTAAGCTAAATCATACGGAACCAGTGCAATTATTCCAGTACTTTCCTTCACAATCCATCACGTTAACAGAAAATCTCCGGTTATAGTTTAAGGTACTGATTTATTCTTATTATGCAATGAGTTTGACATCAGTCTTTTTATATAGATGTATTTTTGTGCAGTCTTTCCGGACCTTTATTGATGAATGAGGCTGTGTGATTTTTTTTGTACTGTATTTCATGTAGTGAACTTTTTGTATTTCTGAAGACTTTTCATATCATCTGTATTGTAAATTATATCTATTTTGTAACAAGAAAAGACTAGCAAAGTTTCTTTTCATAAAAGAAATAAAATGTTTTCTTAAAGAACTCTGCAGAGCTTTTGGGTTTATTTTCACTGTGTGTGCATTGATATTCAAGCGTGTCTGTGTCTGAGGTTGTGTGAATGGAAGAACAGTTCTTGAAGAAGCACCACAGGAAGTCGGCCCCCTTGTCTCACATCTGGTAATGGTATTGGCCTATATACAGCCGTCTTCTACAAGCTTTGCATGTCTCAGGCGGCACAAGCACCACATAATGCGCTTTTTATCTTAAAAACTGGGAACTTTTCTTTTTCCTTATTCTGTTAACCTGTGGGTGAGACTGCCGCTGCACCAGATTCGACTATTATCAGGCCAATAAATAGGCGTTATCAGTCGCTACAAGCACCATAGATTTGGGTCAATAGGGGCCTACTATGCCACAAAAGTGAAAGTGAAACTTAAAAGCAACACGTTCTAACAAACAAAAAGGCTTCTTTAGGTTTCGGCAACACAACTACAACTTCTTTAGGTTTAGGCAACAAAACTTTAACTTCTTTAGGTTTAGGCAACAAAACTACAGCTTCTTTAGGTTTAGGCAACAAAACTACAAGTTCTTTAGGTTTAGGCAACAAAACTACAGCTTCTTTAGGTTTAGGCAACAAAACTTCAACTTCTTTAGGTTTAGGCAACAAAACTACAGCTTCTTTAGGTTTAGGCAACAAAACTACAACTTCATTAGGTTTAGGCAACAAAACTACAGCTTTTTAAAGTTTTGAAACAAAACTACAACTTTTTTAGGTTCAGGCGAAAAAACTACAACTTCTTTAGGTTTAGGCAACAAAACTACAACCTCTTTAGGTTTAGGCAAAAAAAACAACCATTTAAGTTTGCACATACACTACACATTGTTGGTTTCACAGAGGATGCAAACTCCGGTCTCCAGGCTGAAAACCCTGTGTTTTGTGTCCCATCCATCATCACCGACCTCTACCCCTAATGGAGTTTTACACTGTCTATACTACAGCGCCTGACTTCCTCTTCTGCTCCTGACATAATTACTACTGTCGCTAGATATCGCTGTCATGTTCTTTTATATATTATTTCAGTGATCTACCATGTGAATACATATACTATGGGTGTAGCAGGCCCCTATTGACCCACATATATGGTGCATATAGCGACCGATAACACCTATTTAATAGCTTGACAACAGTCTAATTGGCTGGCCCATCACCTCACTCTGACCTGCTGTCCATGCTTGTCCTTGTTGAAAAAGAGAAAGATCACATGCAGCTGGTTTTAATGTTGCTCTCTGGGAGCTGTACCTTCTGTAGACATGACAAACTCAATTCAACTAAAGCTTGTGTATTTCCCCACAGTACCGAGAAAAGTTAGCATATGTCCCTAAATAGGTTAATGCACATACGCTGTTCGCACAAGCTAAACATGTTTGCCCGAACAGCGTATGTGCATTAACCTATTTAGGTACATATGTTAACTTTTCTCACCTCTCACAGGAAGAGGATTATGCACAAAGCAACTCTAAAAAGACATTCATTAGCTTCATGCAAAGCAAAGGTCTAGTGGTAACAAACAGGCATCCTGACAAACTATATTGGTGTTTCACTTTTTATTTAACCCCCAGCAACCCAAAGACATTACTTATCTACGATAAAAGGCACTGGAATACCTTTGATATGATTTATATGTGTGCAGGTGTTCCTCCAGATGTTGGCTATATCCACCAGCACTGTGCCTGCTGACAGAGGTCAACCAGTCAGGGAATCTTTCCTGGCCGCCCAGCTTCCTTCCTGCTGCTGAAAATCATACAACAGGTAGAAGCCATAAGTCATCTGTTGTGATCGCCAAGGACAGTCCCAACCACATGTTTGTATTACAGATGTGCAGATGCATGCTGTAGCTGCTCCCTGCTCCAGCTGAGCTTCTGGTGTATAGCATGTCTAGTCAACTTTATAAATAGAAAACATATACATGAATTGTAAATGACAAAACTGAACCTGTGAGTGCAGCTTTAAACCTCAGATGCATGAAGAACAGACAGACAGCATGACGCTTGTCTAGGAGTGTCCCTTTGGTGCCCCCAGGGCTAACCTCACCTAAATCCTTGACTGGAAGTACACAACAGAGTGAGGGCAGAGTCATCGCTCAACTGGGGAAATTGTTGTTGAAGGCTGATTCAAGGCTCATATCATATCAAGGATTGTTCATGTCTGTTGATGCTTCATGATCAATTTCATTGACCCTGAGGGAGCATAGATTTAATCTCAGCACTGCTTATTTGGTTTAATCAGCTGTGAATTCTGCTATGGCGCTCAACAAAGCACAAGTATTTTTTGTAATTACTGGCAGCTCACTTCTGGATGATTAAAACTTATTTGTGGACATGTAATGCATTTTGAGCCAGTGACTTGAAGTGGGTCTTTGTGTCAGTCAGTTGGCTTTTGGTGCCACCTTGTGGCTGTTTGCCAGAATAGAGTATGCTGTTTGACCTGAATTACTTATTTTGCAAGAGGGGTGAAAATGTACTGGTGTGTCAGCAGCTACCTGGAGCATGTTTCTGTCAATCTGCTATGTTCTGTAGGAGCCACTCACAGAGGGAAGGAAACTTGACAAGCAAGGTGACATATAGGCCAGTGGTTCCCAAACTTTTTCACATCAAGTACCCCTAAACTGGCACAAATTAGACCATGGACCCCCAAGATTTTATCCCAGGGACCCCCATCTGATAGGATTTTTGCTTTTAGATGTTTTAGTACAGAAAGTGTGAAAACAAGGGATGTCAATCGATTAAAAATATTTAATAGCGATTAATCGCATGATTGTTCATGATTAATGGTGGTCGTGGTGTACAATATATGAGGTTGGTTGTATGTATATGAATTTTAATATGAATATGTATGTATATGAATATGAACTTATCTCTTGACACTGCACTATTACAATGGGTAGTACTTTTTTTTTCTTTTCTTTTTCTTGTTTCTTTTTTTTGTTTATATATGTTGTTGCTGCTGTCTGTATGTCCCTTTACAAGTATGTGTATGTATTCCTTTAACCTTAAATAAAAAAATAAAAAGATAAAATAAATCATATGCGCATATTACTCTACTAAACTTCTTTTTGGTAATGGTCACCCTGCTTGAATGAATTTACTTTTACACATTGTCCTCCTTACTTGTACTAAGATTTATTCACCATAACGCAATATCCTTTTCAACTTGTCGTAAAGTTTGGTTCAACACATGTGACCTGTATCATGCAGGTCATATTTCGTATTATTTATAACACATTTGACAGACATTGAAGCTGTACAGTTGTGCAGTTTTTTGGCACTAGTGATGTGTCGGTCACAAACGAGCCGGTTCAAAGAGCCAACTCTTTTAAGTGAACGATAAGAGCCGGCTCCCGTCCGAGAGTCGTTATGATATTCTGGAAATTATAAGGTTTAGTATAAGTATATTGAATAATTTAAGTGATGTTTGAGCATAATCATAGGTCAAAATAGCACTAAATTTGGCTGAATTATAAAAGGCAGAAGTGGTAAAACGAAGAGCCGTTTGGGAGCCGAAAGAGCCGAAAGAGCCGAAAGAGCCGACTCTTCTTGGTGAGCTGAGCCAAATGATCTGGCTCACTAAAAAGAGCTGGAATTCCCATCACTAGTCCTTACTTGTACTAAGATTTACTCACCATAACGCAATATCCTTTTCAACTTGTGTTAAAGTTTGGTTTCAACACATGTGACCTGTATCATGCAGGTCATATTTCGTATTATTTATAACAGATTTGGAAGATTAGTATGTGTTCAGATAGAGTGAAGATATCTGTTCAGAGCATATTGTACACCACTGTATACAGCCCATTTGTGGTCAAACTATAAAAAAGCGATCTTACAGAGACTTCAGGCAGCATATAATGATGCAATGAGAAAGTTACTAAAAAGACCAAGATGTTCCAGTGCAAGTGAAATGTTTGTGTCTGCAGGCATAAATACTTTTCAAACTGTATTAAGAAATCTCATGTACAAATGTATATGCCAGCTTAATCACTCTGAGAATGACATCATCTTGCGGTTGTCTAACGTCAGATTTAGCACTACACGGTACCAATCACAGATGTGGAGGTACTGGTATAGTTCTTTATATGTAAGGCATTGATGTATGTATATATATTTTTAATATTTATATCTTTAATATCTTTTAATCATGACTTTTTATAGTGCTTTCTGTATTGTAATGTATTATATGTAATGTATTGTTGTTGTTTTTTCTTTTTTCTTATCTGGACCTTGAGTCTGCAATAAAGTTTGAATTGAATTGCACACTTTGCTAATGTACTATATAGTATGTTATTGCACACTTGCTAATGCATATAGTGGGTTATTCTATGTTTTTAATTTAGATTTTTGTTAATGCTAGGTGTAGTAGTCAGGTATATGTATAGTGTATTCCAATATTCTTTATATTTTGTATTCTATGGATATATTTCTCTAATGTTGACGTGTACATTTTATGTACTATTCCTGTGCATTGCTTGGATAACCTACTGCTGTAACACAATAATTTCCCAATTTGTGATCAATAAAGTATATCTATCTATCTATCTATCTATCTATCTATCTATATATTTATATTTTTAATATCTTTTAATCAAGATTCAAGATGTTTATTGTCACGCCGGTTATACAGGTACAAACTAGTGAAATACTTTTTGCTGTGAAGCTCCATTCAAATAATAAGTTATATAACATTTACATTACAATTTCATTTACATTACAATTATAAAAGGAAATACTTTGTACAAGGACATATTAAGAACATATACAGGCATATTAAGAACATATACATTAAGATCATATACAGTATATACATATATATAATCATGACTTTTTATAGTGCTTCCTGTATTGTAATGTATTATATGGAATGTATTATTGTTTTGTTTTTTTTCTTTTTTCTTATCTGGACCTTGAGTCTGCAATAAAGTTTGAATTGAATTGAATTGAATTGAATTGAATAGAATTGAATTGAATTGAATTGAATTGAATTGAATTACATTGAATTGAATTGAATTGAATTACATTGAATTGAATTGAATTAAATAAAATAAAATAAAATAAAATAAAATAAAATTAAATTAAATTAAATTAAATTAAATTAAATTAAATTGAATTGAATTGAATTGAATTGAATTGTACAGTTGTGCAGTTTTTTGTGGCACCCTGCCAACAATTGGGCCTCTTTTTTTGTTTTTTTCCCCTCTTCATTCTGAGAAAGCAGCCCTTCTCAATAAAAGCCCCCTCCCTCTGGACGGACTTCACCTCCATTATTTGTCAACGGAGGCGGGTCCAGCTCAGTGGAGGCGGGCTCTTATTGTGAAAGCGAGAGGAGGAGGAGGAGGCCGGTACAATGCTTAGTCACGGTGAGTTACAGCTTCCTCACCTCCTCCTCCTGCTTCCTATGTGGCGCACAGCTCAGCTCAGCAGCAGTCCGCGATGGAGGAATTGAACTAGACAACGTGAGTGTCTTATTATTTACCTTATTAAGCTTATAAATATTGATTCACACGGACTGTAATCAGCTAGTTTCAGCCACATGTGTCGGCAGCGCTTTGTTAGCACGTTGTGTGCTCGCTGCTCTCAGCCGTTAGCACCAACGTCTATTATTAACGTCTATTATTAGGAGGCTGTTTCTCTGTCAGCTCTATTTCACCCAAACGGTTCACTTGTTATTTGTGGCGTCTCCAGCTGTTTTCTCATGAATGAGTTCACTTTTAGTCGCCAAACCAAACACTAATGGACTCTTTCTTCTTCCCTCCGTGTTATTGTCGGATTATTTTTGATCAAAACAAGCGTAGAAAATGATCAACGGTTGGAGGAAACGGTGCTTTGTGTGTGTGCTTGTGTGATAGCTCTCTTAATGTTATAAAGAGGGATGGCGAGGAAATCTAATTCCCATCTGGGTTTATGTAAGGACTGACTGCTCTGCTGTCTTCTGGGTCATGTTTTGGTACAGCCAGTTCCACTGTTTGCTCGGTGAAGAGTTCAGGATGAGTCACCAGAGGAAAGCTCTTTGCCAAAAATGCACATGTTGTTTGTAACTCTTAACTAACATGTATGCTAACTTTTAAAGTATGATTCTCTCCAGTTATTGTGCAATCCCTGCTGAATGGCATCCAAGGATTGCAGGCCTGAAGTGTGTGTGGTTCCCAAACTGGGGGTGCAGGGTCTACCAGGGGTCCTTGAGAGTCCTTAAATACTGAAAGATTGTTCAATCTATTATAGTCTACTATTATAGATTTAATATATTAGTAATTACTATTACTATTATCTATCAACACTGTGAGAGAGTGTATGTTTTGATCATAGGTTTCACCTGTACACACTGATGTTACCACTTAAAGGAACAGTGTGTGTAACATTTAGGGGGATCTATTTGGCAGAAATGGAATATAATATTAATAAGTGTTTTTTTTTTTAGTGTATAATCACCTGAAAATAAAAATTGTTGTGTTTTTGTTACCGTAAAATGAGTCGTAGTTCCACTGTTTGTTCAGGATGAGTCACAGAGGAAAGCTGGTTGCCAAAATCGAAATGCACATGGAACACGTTAAACAGCCTTGTTTGTTTGTAACTCTTGCAACTACATGTAGGCTAACTTTTAAAGTTTGAATCTCTCCAGTTATTGTGCAATCCCTGCTGAATGGCATCCAAGGATTACAGGCCTGTGTGTGTATGTGTGTGGTTCAAAATTATCATTAGTTACAGCCTTAATGGTTTATGAAATGTCAGAATTTACAAATTCACAGAGCCCATGCTTTCAGATATCTTATTTTACCCCCCAAAAATAATCCCAAATATTAAAGAAAGTACATTTATGATCATATAAGACAAAAAAAAGCAGCAGATCTTAACATTTGAGAAGCTGAAACGAGCAATTCTTAAATTTGTTGGCCTGGAAAATGATTTAAATTAATGAATCGATTATCAAAACATACAAATTTTCTGTCAGCCATAAAATCGTCTGCTCGTTTCAGGTCCAACGGAGTTGTAGTCAACAACAAATCTCTTCTCCTTTGGGGTAGTTTGGACCAAACTAAACTAGTCTGTGTTGCAGTGCTTGTTTTCTCCAACACATGCTCTTGTTTCTAAAGAGAATCAGACTTTAACATCATACCTGAGAATCCTACTGTATATATAATTAATTGCATGAATGATCAGAGATATGCAGCAGGAACATACGTAGACTCAGGGAACGTGTTTGTCAGTGAGCAGTTTCTATCTGCCTGTTGAGCAACATGTTCTCCTGTGAAACTATTTCACCCAGAAACCTAGAGGGCGATCGGTCTCACAGTGTGTTTCATATTACTGCTGGCTGATCGCCTTTATGACGAGCTCCATTATTGTTACTGACGTGTCACCATCTGTGGATAATATAAAAGTATTTAGTTTGCTTCTTCTTAACTGATTAAGAGGACACAATAACCTACTTGCAGAATAGGAAGCAGCAGGATCTTACGACCTGGCCTGTACTCTTATCACCACTTCAGGTAATGATTGCTGTGTAGTGTGTGCACAACTTACGGTTGCTTTGTTATATAACGCTGAACACCCCAGACAGACAATAAGCAACTGCTGGCTGCTCTTTGTACTGTATGTCAATGTCACAGGCAGTTCAGTTTATTCTGCAAAGAAGAAAAGACAGGCAGCATCCCTCTAGGTCATTTTAATGGTGTGCTACAGAACAAGTGGACCTGAGCCCGCATAATGCCAAAAGAAGTATTCATTTACAAACAAGTCTGCATAGCGATCTCCTGTTGTCTTATCATCCGCTGCAGTGGATTGTTTGAGATTTCCTAAAGTAGAAGCTCTTGATTTCGGATTGAAAGATGGTGTTTTTTTTGGCTAAATTCTGTTTAAATTGTCACATGATTTTGTACAAAATGTGTGTGTGTTGTTGAATCAGTAAGGGTGTGCTTTGATTTTCTTGGCTGACGCACAAACCGTTCCCTCTGTTCCAACCTCCAGCTGGATTGGTCACAGTACAGGACAGAGTGAAAACACTCAGTCATGCTGGCCAGCTAAAAATTCAACCCTAATTTAAGTCACTCCGTCGTCCTTCAAAACAGACTTTACTCCCTCGCTATTCCTTACACGCTCGCTTGCATTTGCGCCTTTCACGTTTGTCTATTTTTGCTAAAATCGGAAGGAAATTCAGTCTCTAACCAAAGATGATAGGAATAGTTAAAACTAGCTGTGATGACTCTAAGTAGCACAGTCATCATGAGAAGGAGGAAGCCTTGACCCCGCTGAACTGCTCCAGGAAGAAAGGCATGATGATAGTCTCTTTGCGTAGATAAACTTTTACTGTGTAAGTTGATAGAGGTCGACTGGTGCTGAACCACTTGTTACACAGGATAATGTATTTGTGAGCATTTAGCTGATGAGCTCATTGGTGTTTGCCAAGGTTTAAACTAGGGCTACCAATCGATTTAAATACTTAATCATGATTAATTGCATGATTGTCCATAGTTAATTGTGTTTAATCAATTTTTTATCTATCGATTGTCACTTATTTAATACTCTGCTCAACATGGGAGTGGGTAAATATTGAATCTTTATGCAAATGTGTGTATATATTTATTATTGGAAATCAATTAACAACACAAAACATTGACAAATATTGTCTAGAAACCCTCACAAGTACTACATTTAGCATAAAAAGATATGCTCAAATCATAACATGGCAAACTCAAGCCCAACAGGCAACAACAGCTGTCAGTGTGTCAGTGTGCTGACTTGACTATGACTTGCACCAAAACTGCATGTGATCATCATAAAGTGGGCATGTCTGTAAAGGGGAGACTCGTGGGTACCCATAGAACCCATTTTCATTCACATATCTAGAGGTCAGAGGTCAAGGGACCCCTTTGAAAACAGCCATGCCAGTTTTTCATCGCCGAAATATAGCGCAGGTTTGGAGCGTTATTTATCCCCCTTCACAAGCTAATATGTCATGGTTGGTACCAATGGATTCCTTAGTTTTTTTAGTTTCATATGATGAGAAACTGGCTAGCTGTAAAACTGAGCCGCTACAACCCTAAAAATTGCAAAGAAATTAGTGGCGTTAAAATTAATTTGCGGTAATGCGATGCAAGGTTATTATCTTGTTAACTTTGACAGCCCTAATTAACAGTGACAGGATTTAATAACTGTGTGTAATAATTTGTAAAATGTGACTGTGACACTGTATATTCATACAAGCTCATTGTTTCTCTTCCTCTTTCCTCGCAGTTGTCAGCTGAGCCAAAAGCTTCCCAGGAAACACAGCGGTGAATTCCATAGCTGGGCAACCTCAAGGAAGGCGTCTCCGGAGAAAGCCACTGAATTCCCCCTTCCTCGTTCCCAAGGGCTCCAAGTTACGCTTATGACACCTTTGGCACTGGACTCTGTTTTCCTTTTGGAGCGGACAAGCTTTCTATTGCCTCATCTACAGTGTCTGACTCTGCAGCTCTCAGCACAAGTGTAGCCCTCTGAAGGGAGCTTTAATTATTACCTCTTTAAAATGAGGCAGTAAATCTGACTTTTTTTTTCCCGCTCTCTAGAATAATCAATATGCAAGACTGTCCTGCACCAGTGGTGAATCTCGCAAGCATTTAGGTTAATATTCATATATGTTTGTTTTAAACTTGGTGGATATCTGATGGATTGTTTGGAGACATTTTACGCAGTCTAAATACATTTAGTGACAAAAAGACAGACCGAAAAGAGACAGTTTTCTTTGCCAGAACTGATTGACAGAGAGGAAAGAAAAACACTCCTGCTACCAACACAAACATTCAAACTAAGATTCCTTCTTGCCTTATTCAGTTTGTCATTAAAACATTCGGTACCTGTCATTCTGTTATTATTAACCCCTCAACCAAAGCCAGAGGAATCCTAAACTCGAGACATTTTGATTATGCTGGAACTGCAACATGTAAAAGTACAACCAGCCATGACTGGCAGCTCACATAGAAGTCTCTAGTAGTGCCATACTGAGCAGTATGGCTGGACTCGAGTGCTGAACAGAGCGAAGAAATGTCCACATAAATCAGACTTAAACGTGAACTCTTCCACAAAAACAAAAATCAGGCGTACCCAGGAGAGCCTGGAGCTTTCTGTTAAGCCATCTGCCAAGTGTCAGTTCAAACTCTTCTTTTATTTCACCCACGCCTGCGCTTGGTGCAAGGATGCCCCATAACACTGCCCACTGTTCTTGAGAAAGAGACCAAGGAGGAGGAGACAGGGTAGGAAATGACAGAATGCCTGACCGAGTACAAAGCGCTGGTGACTCCGTCCACGCGCAACGGTCACCGCGTCTTCAGCTACACGCTAGAGAGCCACACGGCGGCCGCCTTCGCCATCATGAACGAGCTGCGTCTGGGGCGTAAGCTGTGCGACGTCACGCTGCGCGTGCGCTACAAAGACCTGGAGGCGGTGGACTTTGTGGCTCACAAGGTGGTGTTGGCCTCCTCGTCCCCGGTCTTCAGGGCCATGTTCACCAACGGCCTGAAGGAGTGCGGTATGGAGTTGGTGCCCATCGAGGGGATCCATCCCAGGGTGAGTCACATGTCATCTTTTCTTCATGGAAATATTTGCTTTATTTGATTTGACACACCATCCCACTCACAGATCATTAAACTAAGGCTAGTCAATATGACGATATATATCGTCAAAACGATATAAAAACGTCAATCGTATATATTTTTCTAATATAGGCTAGGCCTATATTTATTTATTTTTTCTCTTTAATTTTACTTAAAACTGTTATGTTAATTTTGCACTCAAGTTCTTAAATGAGAAAATACTCAGTACTTTTCATATTTCAAGTATTTAATTCACACAGGTGTATAGAAAAATAGACTTTACCATGTGGTTATTTCATATGGACTATTTATTTATTGAATTACCAGAACACATGCTAGATTGTGATATATATCGTTATCGAGACATGAAATGACCTATATCGTGAAAGAAGATTTTAGCCATATCGCCCAGCCCTACATTAAACATAATTCAGGGTAAAAGGTGTTAGGTGGGACATTTTAATACCAATAAATCACATTTCATTTATTTTGACACATCAGAATATTGATCATAAAAAGATCAGACATTTGCTTTTATATTTGTTTGACACTGGGTTGTATTGGCACAATATCTACTGTATTGCTTTCCAGCACAGTAAACAGGAATAGAACCACTGTTCTTCTAGCATAACCCAGTGCCTAAGTTAAAGTGGCCTCCATGGCAACATCATCCTTACAACAAGAAGTAGTGGGTTTTATGGTAAATGTGCTAAAACATTTCAATTCTCACAGTGGTTCGGTGTGCGACAGAGGTTTCTAATTGCTTTGCCCTTTGCATGTATAACTGATTATACCTCAGTATAATTATCTGAATAAATTAACAGTAATATGCAGTAATGCACAGAGACAGATAATGTTACAACCATGAGAAATGGAGAAAACTGATCACAAAAAAATGACATCAGTGAAATTCTACATGAAATTCGCCCTTCAAGGTTGACTTGACATATACACAGTGAAGTATACAGTAAAACTTGGCTCAGTACACTTAGTTTGACCTCTTTTACTGGATGTTTACAAAGCTCATGTAGTTATACATAATAGCTTGTTAACTTACGAGATGCCAATCTGTCTGGAAAAATGAATAGGCACCGATATACTGTATAGATGGCATCAGAGCATAGCATTTTTCCTCCTTTATCTCTCCCATTGACTTTCTCCTCTGCCTTATCTCACCCCTGTCCCTCTTCTCCACCTCAACCTTTCCCCTTCTTTCTTTCTTTCTTTCTCACTCATTCAGGTCATGGACCGGCTGATAGAGTTCGCCTACACAGCCAGCATCTCCGTGGGGGAGAAGTGCGTGATTCACGTGATGAACGGCGCCGTCATGTACCAGATAGACAGCGTGGTCAAGGCCTGCTGTGATTTCCTCGTCGGGCAGCTCGACCCCAGCAACGCCATCGGCATCGCCAACTTCGCCGAGCAGATCGCCTGCACGGAGCTCCACCAGAAGGCCCGCGAGTACATCTACATGAACTTCAGCCAGGTAAAGCTGCAGCTGAGTTTTGTCTGTAATCATTAACAGTTTTTTAGATTATTTTTTTGACATTTTTGGTTTAGTTGATAGTGCAGATACAGACAGGAAATGTGTGGAGAGAGAGGGGGGTAAGACATGCAACAAAGGACCTCAGCTTGGGGGAATTGCAGTTATTATGATATAGAATAATCAATAATTTGTACCACTAAAACAGTGACATGTCATTCATGTATCTGCACAGCTCATGCCGGAGAAAAAGAAACCAAGCTTTCCCATTAATAGTAATTTTTTACACGTGGGGGTTTGTGTGAAAACTGTCTCTCGGTGTGAGTTAACGCTGTTTCACTTGTTCCATTGTGGTTTCCGCTGGTTGACTTTTCCGCTTCAGAGCTGTTAACAACTGGCTCGTGCCTTTGTGCGATGATTGTCTAGAATGCAATGCTATAATTCATGATGAGCAGAATGTGGATTTACAAAAGGAATGAAAGGACACTCAATATTGATCTCTGATAAATTGATCAGATAGACAGGGCAGAGGCAGGTTAGGCTGCTCACTGAGTCACAGATGTGTCACGTAATATCAATCAATTCTTCAGTCTTTCACAGATGTTGTGCTTTTCTTTACAAAAAAGAAATCATCAAGTGAATAAATTGGTTGATTGTATTTCTCCATATAAAAGATACACACAGTATAATGCAATACATGACTGTATTATTTTGGTTTAAAATATACTAAGACTCTCACAAGTTTTCTGTCTATGTGCTAAATATCATCTTGTTACGGTCTCTAAAATAATCTTGACATTTGACGAAAGTGTCACACAAGGGCATGAGTCTGGATTTGTTACAATAATTCTATCAATTCTTTGGACAACGATACAATATTTGCTGATATCACAAAGTCTGAGTCTGCCACGATATGACTTTGATCTGATTCGCTTCAGGGGCCTGCGATCGATATGAGACAATATCATATGTCCATTTAACACAATCAGTTACATTTATATCCACTCACAAAATGCAACTAAAATATGATTTGACAATTGTATTACTGGGCTCCTCCAGACATTTAAATGAAAAACAATTTATTCTTTTTAATAACAAGAATAAATATAAAGTGGGAATTTCAAAATAAAGGTGTACCTTAAAGATTATGGTATGTATGTATGTTTTAATATTGGATCGTTGATCATTGAATCGACACATCGATCTGAGTCGATATATCGTTACACCCCTAGTTCCAGTTTCTCACTTAAGAGGATTTTCTGCTCTTCTTGGTCTCATGTGACAGATAGCTGAATATCTTTGTTTTTGGACTGTTGTTCAGACTAGACTTTAGACTTTATTGTTTATACTAAACAAGCTATCTGAAGATGTCACCTTTGGTTAAATAATCGTTAGATTAATTGATGATGAAAATAATCCTTAGTTGCACCTTTTTGAATTGTAATCTGCTTTCCTCAACATAGTTTTATTATTTATCATTTGCATGACTAATAGACACTTGAGTATACATTTATTCTGATTCCTTTTCTATATTTAATTGATCAGAGCGCTTGTCTTTTAAAAAGTTTTCACATTTTCATCCCTACTCCTGTCCCTAGGTGGCGACCCAGGAGGAGTTCTTCAACTTGTCCCACTGCCAGCTGGTCACCCTCATCAGCCGCGATGAGCTCAATGTGCGCTGCGAGTCCGAAGTCTTCCAGGCGTGTGTGGCCTGGGTTCGGTACGACCGGGAGAACCGGCGGCCGTACGTCCAGGCGTTACTCCAGGCCGTCCGCTGCCATTCCCTCACCCCCAACTTCCTGCAGGCCCAGCTCCAGTCTCTGGACTGGGACCCCCAGTGTAAAGACTACCTGGCCCAGATCTTCCAGGACCTCACCCTCCACAAACCCACCAAAGTCATTTCTTGCCGAACACCCAAGGTGCCGCAGCTCATCTACACAGCGGGGGGTTATTTCCGCCAGTCTCTCAGCTACCTGGAGGCTTATAATCCCTGCACAGGCGCCTGGCTGAGGCTGGCTGACCTGCAGGTGCCCCGCAGTGGCCTCGCAGCCTGTGTGATCAGTGGGCTTTTCTACGCTGTTGGTGGTAGAAACAACGCGCCTGATGGCAACATGGACTCAAATTCGTTGGACTGCTACAATCCTATGAACAACTGCTGGCTGCCGTGTGCACCGATGAGCGTACCCAGGAACCGAATCGGAGTTGGTGTCATCGATGGGATGATCTATGCAGTCGGTGGATCACATGGGTGCATTCATCACAATAGTGTTGAGAAGTAAGTGAATGGAACTTTTTAATGGTGTTATTTTTAGGACTGTCAATCGATTAAAATATTTAATCGCATGATTGTCCATAGTTAATTGCGATTAATTGCATATTTTGTATTTGCTCAAAATGTACCTTAAAAGTTGATCTGTCAAGTATTTAATACTCTTATCAACATGGGAGCAGGCAAATATGCTAGCTTTATGCAAACGTATGTTTATATTTATTATAGGAAATTAATTAACAACACAAAACAATGACAGATATGTCCCGTAACCCTCACAGGTACTGCATTTTTCATAAAAAAAAAATGTTCAAATCATAACATGGCCCAACTCAAGCCCAACAACTGTCCGTGTGCTGACTTGACTATGACTTGCCCCAAAACTGCATGTGATTATCATGAAGTGGGCATGTCTGTAAAGGGGAGACTCGTGGGTACCCATAGATCCCATTTTCATTCACATATCTTGAAGTCAGAGGTCAAGGGACCACTTTGAAAATGGCCATGCCAGTTTTTCCTCGCCAGAATTTAGTGTAACTTATTTAGCCTCCTTCGCGACAAGCTACTATGACATGGTTGGTACCAATGGATTCCTCAAGTTTTGTAGTTTCATATGATGCCAATATCTTCACTCTAGCTTTAAAACTGATCCCGCTACAACCTAAAAATCGCAAGTTGCGTGAATGCGTTAAAGAAATTAGTGGTATTAAGATGAATTTGCGTAAACACGTTATCAAGATAACTTTGAAAGACCTAGTTATATATATATATATTTTTTTATTATTTTCAACAATTCCCCTAAAGAGACCAAAGGGAATGCTGAATTTACTCTGCTCATAAGTACGGTCAGTGTAGCAGCCTGATTTGTTGTTGATAATAATGAAAAATATATACCACCAGCCTTATCCTTTAACTAGCAACAGGTACAACTACTTTCAGAGTGCTCTGCTTTGTGGTGTGCTTTGACTTGTGCCACGTTGTTTTAAAACAACATTGAAATGAGATCATTTGAGTGTCAACATGTCTGTGATTCTGTGGTTTGACCTTGTGTATAGATTCAGTAATAAATAAGCAATAGGATATGTTGCTAAAGTCCAGCAGATGACATTTATACAGGCGTTTGCTCTGGTATGTTTGTATTTAGTCAATGAGTGCCCAAAAGCAGGAACAGGTCACTTCCTGGAACATTAATGGCTTTGACCCACTTCCTGTAATATGATTTTATTTCACACAAAGCTTCAATGAGGAAGCTTTAATCAACTAATCTGTAAACGATGTTATGTCTAAAAATAGAATAGCAAAGTTTCTCACCCACGGCCTGTGTGGTTCAACTCTTTAGCCGTCATATGCACTACTTGTCTTAATACATTCAGAAGAGGTTAACTACCTTAACACAGTTAATAATTCACAACTGGGAAATGGCATTTTTGTTAGTTCAGCTTCTTCTCGACAGCCGGTCCCGACAACGAGCCAGCAACATCAATTTTAATGAGCAATAAAAGGCTGCAGGATGTTTAGCGCGAAGCCCATCAACAACATGTCCCACCAACAAGTGTTAAATGTCCTGCTGTGTAGGCATGACTCATATCCAGACAGGACCCTGTGGCGCCATCCCTAACCTAATAGGTAATCTATAATAGAGTGAATTATTTATATATATATAGTCTTAATTGATGGTTGATTTACCCAAACTCTGAAGCAGACAGAGAGCAGTGACAATTGGCAAACATTAACCAGGCTCACCACAATGACATTGTGAAAAAGGAACATGCCGAACCTGTCTGAATGACTCGGCAAAGATGTGACTTACTGTATCAGTGTAGTAGAATCACAGACTGACACAGATGTTGAAAATAGATATCTGCAACAAAAACCCTGCCCAGACTTGGCATTAAGATGCGTTTTGGGCAATCTGATCACTAGCGGACAGCTCTAAGTACGTCTGTTCACACCTGGCGTTAGAATGCGTCTCCACGAGTCTCGAGTGAACCGCTTCTGATCAAAACTCACTTCCCCGCTCCATATGCAGATAAAATATGTAGATCATTTCCGTTCCCGTTGTTTTTTAACCAGTTGGTGTTTCGAAGCAGTTAGCTAGCTATAGACTGAGAAATAACGATTTAATTCACTGTGCTGCTCAAAGGCAACCGGCAGCTACCAGTAACTTTTGAAAGTAACAGTGTGTAACGTTTAGGGGGATCTATTGGCAGAACTGGAATATAATATTAATAAGCACGTTTTCTTTAGTGTATAATCACCTGATAATAAGAATCATTGTGCTTTTGTTACCTTAGAATGAGCTGTTTATATCTACATATGGAGCAGGTCCTCTCTTCACAGAGCTGGCCGCCATGTTTCTACAGTGGCACAGAACGGACAAACTAAACACTGTTGTTGGGCCGGAGTCGATATCGTTTCTCGCTCCAGAGCGTCACTCCCCTCAGCCGTTGGGAAACGAGACACGGGAAACCTCTGTTGGTCTTGAGGAGCTGCAGTATTTATTTCTGCACACACTAAAACTTTCACTGTACATTCACTTGCTATTCTCAAAGCTAAACTAACTCGGTCTTCTGCTCCAGTTTAAGCATTTTAGAAACGTGTTAATTGACTGCATATTCTGTGAAAACAACATGAATTGTGTTAATTGTATGGTCCAAAACAGGTCCCGGTGAGGAAAACCTTGCATGACCATTTTCAAAGGGGTCCCTTGACCTCTAACCCGAATGAAAATGGGTTCTATGGGTACCCACGAGTCTCCCCTTTACAGACATGCCCACTTTATGATAATCACATGCAGTTTGGGGCAAGTCATAGTCAAGTCAGCACACTGACAGCTGTTGTTCCCTGTTGGGCTTCAGTTTGTCATGTTAGGATTTGAGTATATTTTTCTGCTAAATGCAGTACCTGTGAGGGTTTCCGGACAATATTTGTCATTGTTTTGTATTGTTAATTGATTTCCAATAATATATATATACATACATTTACATAAAGCAGCATTTTTGCCCACTCCCATGTTGATAAGCGTATTAAATACTTGACAAATCTCCCTTTATGGTAAATTTTGAACAGATAAAAAATGTGTGATTACTTGCAATTAATCACGATTTAACTATGGACAATCATGCGATCAATCGCAATTAAATATTTTAATCGATTGACAGCCCTAGTTTAGAGTTTTGAAAAAATGTGACAACAGATTGAACAAAAGGATGTTAGCGATTGTAAAAAGAAAAAAAAAAACTGTCAATTCTGTACTTAACTGGTAGCCAATGAAAAGAGGCCAGTATAGGGGAGATATGGCTTCTCTTCCTGGTACCAGCGAGGAGTCTCTGCTGCATTTTGAACAAGCTACAGGCAAGATAGGGCTGACTGACTGCTTCCTACATAGAGAGAAGTGCAGTAGTCGAGGCGAGAGGAAATAAAAGTGTGAAGTACATCAATGGCATGTGAAAAGAGGCAGTTGGTGACACCATGTTTCTGTCTGCAGCCCTCACCAGACCAGCAGTGACTCAGATTAGTAGTGCTTAGGGAATTTGGTTTTCCAAATAGGGAGAAAATGGGGAAATAAATCCTAAAAAGAGAATACTAACCATAAAACAAATGATTATGTGTTGTTTCTGGTCTGCAGGTATGATCCAGAAAGGGACCAGTGGCAGGTGGTTGCCACCATGTTGACGCGGCGTATCGGTGTGGGTGTTGCGGTCATCACCCGGCTGCTTTACGCCGTGGGGGGGTTCGACGGGGCCAACCGGCTCAGCTCCTGTGAGTGCTACAACCCTGAGAGGGACGAGTGGAGGACCATGGCGGCCATGAACACTGTGCGCTCCGGAGCTGGTAAGGAAGAGATAGAAAGCTGCTTTCTGAGGAAAAACAACTCAGTTTGGAAAGTTGTGCAATTCTTATTGTTTTTAGTGTTGTCACAATACTGGAATTTCTAACTTTGATACAATACCTTGAAACATATTGATATTCGATTCCTTATTCAATACCACTGAGAAAAATTAAAACATCAATGAGGGCATAACATTTTTGATTTTTATTAAAAGATAAATATAATAAGGCTAAGGTAAATGCATCAATCTGGTGCACTTTGAGAGGAAAATGAAGAGGCTATGAAGAACTTTGTACGCTTGTACACAATGTTGTGCAATTTTGGCGCTCTAGTAAATAATTTAATCATAAACAGTGGTTGTATAGATCTGAATAGTGATGACACTGCAAAAAAGTCATACGCAAAGCATGGTAAACACGATGCTGTAAAACTCTCGGTCGGAGCCACAAGCCACCTTCATCCTGGGCCAGTCTCGGGCGCACGTGAAGTGTTAAAATAGTTTCGGTTTATTATGAAAGTGTGGCGGGCCTTTCTAGACTGTCTATGTATATGGGAAACACTGAAGGCTATAAAATGACAAGGACAACCCGCAAATGAATTTAACCATAGCGAGTGAGACGAGTGACAGCACTGTGATTGAGTGAGAGAAGGCGGAGCTACGTGAGCACTGCAGCGGTGTGTGCGGGTGTGTGTATCAGCTGGCCGTCGGAGAGAAGAGAGGGTGAGAAAGCGCACCTAGTACCGGTGTATCGATAGTGAGGAAAGTGATGTAAGAAGGAGTAGGAAAGTAATTGTATTGATCTTACTAAGCCCACAATATCAATCAAATTAATCTGTTACTGTGTCACAATTAAGAAAAACATTAACCATTATATTGAAAAAATCATCATGCCTTCATCATATAAGCATCTGTAGTTATGTATTCTTGATCACAAATGTGTTGCTGTTATATTTAGATATATAATTTAGAGTTATGACAGTGTCGGCATGTCTATGATGGATGTAATTGGATCAAAGTACCATTTTTGGACCATAACGGCAGCCATAACAAAGATACTGATACAGTAGACAGGCTCATTTGTTATTCTATATGAGTATCATGTAGTAGAGTGTATTTGGACATCCTCCAGGATATCTGTGTAAATAGCTACTGCATCAATGTAACAGTGCAGAGATTCGCTTAGTTTAAACTTTGTCAAATACATAAACTCACCAGGAGTGAACTCTGGCGGATGCATGCTGTTTGCCCATATCTAGATAAAGTAATCTAAACACTTGAATAAACTCACCTTTTGACCCTTTTCAGGTGTGTGCTCACTGGGGAATCAGATCTTTGTGATGGGCGGCTACGATGGCACCAACCAGCTGAACACTGTGGAGCGCTATGATGTGGAAACTGATACGTGGAGCTTTGCTGCCTCCATGAGGCACCGACGCAGTGCTCTGGGAGTCACTGCATTACATGGACGCATCTACGTGTTGGGTGAGTTCTAGTGTACCTAATTAGAGTAAAAGCTAAAGAAATGTAGAAATTACACTTTTGCTGTCAAACCTATTTTATTTAATTTACCAACAGGTTAAAGTCTTATAAATTGACCAACTTTGCTTTGGACATTGGTGTAACGGCCAACTAACTAATATTAGTCCAACTAACTTCATACACTTGTTCCTAATGTTAATTCGGATATTCTTATCTCGGCATTTTTTGTTTTTCAGTTTGATTTTGTAGAGATAAAGATGTGCTCCTGAATTAAGAGGGTTTATTTATTCAAGTCAGAATCTGTAGGCAACGGGACAAGATTTTGGTATCAGAAGCGTTCTGGTTTCCGTTTGTAGTCCAAGTAGTATTGACCAATCACGTTTGAGAGGGCTTTCATTGCATGCAGGTAAACAGTCCGTGTGGAGAGCAAAAGAGGTGCATTGGCTGAAAAGCAATCTTGGAAACCCATTGGCTATCGTCTGAGGACTATTCAGCTTTTTTAAAATGTATCTGTATTGAAACAATCCATTGTCGTCTCTCAACTCCAACTCCATTCTCGCGTCTCACGTTGTTAATCGGACTGTAAAAAATGACCGGCGCACGGAAGAGGAACCCAAGAAATATTGGCTGTTGCCCCCAGAGGCTAAATCATTGTCAGACCGATAGTTTTTGTTTTTTTTACTGTCCCTAGTGAGTCCGACAATGTTAAAGGTGGAGTGCTTTTTTTATTGAACAAAACTATATTCATAAGACAAAATGTAAATGTTATATTTACAGGAGGTTACGATGGCAACACTTTCCTGGACAGTGTGGAGTGTTATGACCCCGAGAACGACACCTGGTCCGAGGTAACACACATGATGTCGGGGCGGAGTGGCGTGGGTGTGGCCGTTACCATGGAGCCGTGCCAGAAAGAACTGCCACAGAGTCCGAATTCTGAGAGGGAGAGCGGTGCCCCATCACCAGCCAACTCCGGTTTTAGCTCTCACCACAATCAGCGGCACGGCGGGCCCTTCGGCAAAAGCACATGAGGCTCATTGCTCGACCATGTCACACACACACACACACACATACACAGACGAGCGCCCCGAAACGCCACTCTGTCTTCCCAAATCAAAAGAAAGACCCTCACAACTAATTAGAGACAGAGGTGAGCGTAAACACCACATGCTGCCTCACTGGTTCAAGAGATCACACTTGAAGTGAAAGCAAAAAAAATAATTGAAGAACACTTTATTTTAAAAGTGCAGTGTTGATAGTCATCTATAAGATGGCAAAAAAATAATTTGAGTGACCGCATTGGTCTATCCAAATCAAGAATGACCCCAGATTCTACAGTCCACTTTTCTAGACCTGAAATTTGTTTGGTAAATTGTGTTCCGCCAAATCTGAGAAACCTCAGTCCGTCTGTGTTTTCAGATCTGTTATTTGAAGTCCTCAGTCGGACCATCACCTCCCAGGTCTGAGCCATGGGAGGAAAGGGCTGCATCCTAAAAAGGGCCATTTACTGGCTCAAAGAGTCATCAGGGGGTCTTTACACTCTGAGAAGAGAAATAAATAACAATTCAAGTGATCCCACTATATAAAATAAGACAAAAAAGTAGCATTTGTCAACATAGGCAGTAGACTTCAAAGTGCCATTACAATGCCAGTGGGCATTACTGTCATCAGTATATTGACTTGAGGTGCTTTGATGGAAAGGCACAGACACTGTGTGGTGTGTAGAAATTGCTAAAGTTAACCCAGACAGCCACAAGATGAAGCTTATACATGTGAATGGGCCTCATGCAAGAACATTTTCTTCATCCTCATCCTAAACCTCTTACTTTTTCTCTGCAAGTTTTGCTTGTACCTGTTCCAAGTCAGATTCAGCAAACTCTCTTAAAGTGGCAGCAGGCAGTATATTTTTGGCATCATTGGGCAAAAATTCCATAATAACCTTTCAGCATATTGTAATTCAAGTGTTCTGAGAGATAACTAGACTTCTGCACCTCCTCATGGCTCTGTTTTCAGGCTTTAGAAAATCTAGCCTGTGACGGGAGACTTTGACCAATCACAGGTCAGTTCATTGAGAGAGCGTTCCTATTGGCTGTGCTCCGGTCATGTGACTGGAACTTGGTGTTCCTTCAGATTTCACAATGGCGGCGGCGTCACAAACTTTCTCAATTTACAGCTAAACAGTACACTGCAAGATGATTCTGAAAACATTCGAGGGGAGAAATGGGCAATAGCGTAACATAATATTGATTCACATTTGATCAGCGCTGCCTAGTTTGACTGTTTGGTCGGAGTTTGCGAGTGACTGACAGCAGGCTCCAATAGAGAAAGAACAGAAGGTGATGTTTCACTGTTGGGTTTTATAACGGAGGGGGTTCACATGGACACCGACCTGCATAAAGACCCCAAGGCAGCTGTTAAGAGTGTTTTCTGCGCTGAAACTGCTGAATTATATAAGTTGTCATTCCAAAATATGGAAAACTTTAAGGAAAATCTCAGTAAATTGGCGAGCCATGATGCAAATCACACTGATATTAATGTTTTTCGACAACACAATTAAACTCTAATTTACTCAGATTAAGTCATTATAATACTTCACCCCCTGATTTTTGTTCATAGCAGAGATATGGTAACTGCCATACATTCTCTTAAATTACTCATACGTCAATTTACGATTCAATCATTTCATACAAGTGGTTCTTGCATGAGGCCTAAAGTCTCAAATTCAAGTGCTGGTACAAGAGAAGCAGGACCTTAAAATAACGGCATTGTAACAAATGTGTTCTTTCGCTAATATCCACTGGTAGGTTCATAAAATGTGTTTTTTTTTATTTTTGGGAAAGGTGTTGGAAAGGGATTGAGTGTTGCTTTTACCGCTGTCAGAGAGTCTGGTCCAGTATAATTGGTGTGTGAGTGCCAAGAGAACGAAGAAACGGGTTTTGAGGAAACTGAATACTGTAGCATTTTGAAAACTTAGATTCAAACATCTCACTGAATGTGTTTTTATAAAGACACCATTTACTGACACAATTGAGAACCTCCCCCTTACAGTTGACTTTTTGGTTTTCACCTCCACCAGACCTCAGAAACAGAAGTGACCATTTTTGTGCATTAGTGTTCAAATATTGTACGCTAATCACAAAAAACTTGCTTAAAGAAGTGTATTTGTAACAGCAATTTAAGCTACAAAGGTTTTTAGTGATGTTTTGTACATTGATATTCTAAGAAGTCTTGTACAGAATTTCAGAGCTCACTTTTTTATTTATTTGTTCAGGATCCTTTTGGTTTTCTCGTTCCTCTAAACTGACATCAGCTTTGTATTGAATTGGACTCTGGTGTTGTGTTTTGGAATAACTAGCATGCCTTGTAACTAAGTAGAAATGCCTGTTAATGCTAATTTTGGATGTTTGTAAAAAAAAAAACTGCTTCACTTTGAAAGGGACTTTTTTCCCCCCTGTCTGTCAGTAGTTGGAATGGAAATTAGAATATTTAAGGTCTGCTTTGTACATTTTTTTTCCAGCAAAAAATACCCTGTACAATAATACATTGTAAAGTAAAATATATGTTTATTGTACTGCTGTAGTCATGTAATTATTTGTTAGTTCTGATCTGTAGACATCATTTTTTATTCAGCCCCTAACCACATGAATATTTGTTTTGATTATGTGACACATCTACCTAATGTGGTTTGTGTCAAGAAATTTAAGTTGATGCAGGTTTTCACAGCAGCAGTGGGCACCAGAGGGTGCTACAGCTCTTTTATACTGAACAAACCCCTTAGCTGTTCACTGGGTTGTATATTATCATATTTAACATGAACAAGTCATTGTTGTGCTGCTGGGAAAGTGGATTCCAGTGCCTCTTTACTGTCCATCTTTATTTGGAGGCTAGTTGGTAAGTTGGATTTGAAGGCCTTGATGAACATATAGTTTTAAAGAAAATGCTCCACTCTCGTTGTTCTGTAAACCAGTTGATTTTCATTTTGTCTTTCAGTGAATGAGTGTGCCTAATCGACCACCCATGATTGCTGGCGACATATTTCATTTCCTTGCTAAACAGGTGAATGAGATAGTCCATTATTATATTATCCAAGAGGAAAGCCTCCCTGATTATGTGGGTTTACAAGAGCATCAAGACATAATCCTGTCAAACATAGGAAGACCACAACACTGTGCCCTGTAGGGAAAAATATGTCTTAATATTTCAGATGGAGGCTTTATATTAAATATTTTACAAACCTCAATTAATTTTATAAATCTATATCCCTTAATTCAGCAGGCATCAGCCACATGACTCAACAATAACAGTATAGGACACCCCAACCATTATATCCTCAGTAGGTCTCGCCCTTTTCAACATACTATACTATGACTTTCATTTTTTTGACGTACTATACTGACTTTTTTTTGACATACTATACTGACTTTTTTTTATTTTTTCGACATACTATGACTTTATTTTTTCAACATACTATAACTTTTTTTTTTTTTTCGACATAGTATACTATGACTTTTTTTACTTTTTCGACATACTATACTTTGCCTTTTTTCGAGATACTATACTATGACTTTTTTCGACATATTATTCTATGACTTTTTTACTTATTTAGACATACTATACTATGACTTTTTTCGTGAAAATGTTCAACATACTATGACTTTTTTTGTGAAACCTTTCGACATACTTTACTGTGAGTTTTTTTCCTGAAATTTTTCAACGTACTGATATACTGTGACTTTTTATCAAAAAAATTTCGACATGCTATACTATGACTTTTTTTTCCTGAAATTTTTCGACATACTATACTATGACTTTTGTGAAAGCTTTCGACGTACTATGACTTTTTTTCGTGAAAATTTTCAAACTACTGTACTATGACTATTTTTCCTGAAAATTTTTCGACATACTATAGTGTGACTTTTTTCCTGAAAATGTTTGATAAACTGACTTTCTTTGTGAAATTTTTCGACGAACTATATGACTTTTTTTCCTGAAGTTTTTCGACATACTATACTATGACCTTTTCCCGTAAAAATTTTCAACCAAGTATACTATGACTTTTTTTCATGATTTTATCGACATACTATGACTGTTTTTTTCCTCAAAATTTTCGACATACTTTAGTATAACTTTTTTTCGTGAAAATTTTCAAACTACTATACAATGACTTTCTGTAATGAAAATTTTTTCGACATACTATAGTGTGACTTTTTTCCTGAAAATGTTTGACAAACTGACTTTTTGTGAAATTTTTCAACAAACTATATGACTTTTTCATAAATCTTTTTGACATACTATACCATGACTTTTTTTCTTGAAAAATGTTGACATACTATACTATGATTTTTTTTATTTGTGAAAATTTTGACATACTATACTGACTTTTTTTTCCTGAAAATTTCCGACATACTTTAATATAACTTTTTCGTGAAAATTTTACAACTAGTATACTATGACTTTTTTTCCATGACATTTTTTGACATACTATGACTTTTTTCCTGAACATTTTTGACAAACTGATTTTTTTTGTTAAATTTTTCGACAAACTATATGACTTTTTCCTGAAATTTTTCGACATACTATACTGTGACTTTTCTCCGTAAAAACTTTCAACCCAGTATACTATGACTTTTTTTTATGAATTTTTTTGACATACTATACTATGACTTTTTACGTGAACATTTTTTACATACTATATACTATTACTTTTTTCATGAAAGTTTTTGATATACTATGACTTTTTTAATGAAGTTTTTCGACATACTATGACTTTTTTTTATGACATTTTTCAACATACTATACTGTGACTTTTTTTAATGAAATTTTTCGACATACTTTACTATGACTTTTTTCATTAAAGTTTTTCAACATACTATACTATGACTTTTTTACGTATACATATTCGACATACTATAATATAACTTTTTTTCATGAAATTTTTCGACATACCATACATTGACTTTTTTCATGAAAATTTTCGACATACTATACTATGACTTTTTCATGAAAATTTTTCGACATACTATCCTATGACTTTTTTCATGAAATTTTTCGACATACTATCCTATGACTTTTTAATGAAATTTTTCAACATACTATACTATGACTTTTACGTATACATATTCGACATACTATAATATAACTTTTTTTCATAAAATCTTTCGACATACCATACATTGACTTTTTTCATGAAAATTTTCGACATACTATACTATGACTTTTTCATGAAAATTTTTCAACATACTATCCTATGACTTTTTTCATGAAATTTTTCGACATACTATCCTATGACTTTTTTTCATGAAATTTTTCGACATAAAATACTATGACTTTTTTACGTGAAGGTTTTCGACATACTATACTGTGACTTTATTTCGTGAATTTTCAAAATACTATACTATAACTTTTTTTCTGGAAATTTTTCCAAATACCATACACTGACTTTTTTCATGAAAATTTTTGACATACTATACTATGACTTTTTTCATGAAATTTTTCGACATACTATCCTATGACTTTTTTCATGAAATTTTTCGACACACTATCCTATGACTTTTTTGATGAAATTTTTCGACATACTATCCTATGACTTTTTTTCATGAAAATATTTCGACACACTATAGTATGACTTTTTTTCATGAACATTTTTCTACATGCTATACTATGACTTTTTTTTCGTGACAATTTTCGACATACTATACTATGACTATTTTTACGTGAATTTTCGACATACTATACTATGACTTTTTTTTCGTAAAAGTGTTATACATGCTATAATATCACTTTTTTTCCTGAAAATGTTTTGACATACTATACTATGACTTGGTTTTTGTGAAAAATGTCTATACTATGACTTTTTTTAATGAAATTTTTCGACATACTATACTATGACTTTTTTTCATGAATTTTCAACATACTAAGACTTTTTTACGTGAAGTTTTTTGACATACTATACTATTACTTTTTTTCATTACATTTTTCGTATGTTGAAAAATATGATAAAAAAGTCATAGTATAGTATGTCGAAAAATATGATTAAAAAAAGTCACAGTAAAGTATGCCGGAAAATATCATGAAAAATGTCATAGTATAGTATGTCAAAAATAAATCACAGTATAGTATTGCAAAAAAAAATTGTATAGTATGTTGAAAAATGTCATAAAAAGTCAAAGTGTAGTATGTTGAAAAAGTGCCATAAAAAATGTCATAGTATAGTATTTGGAAAATGTCATAAAAAAGTCAGTGTAGTATGCCATAAATAGTCATAGTATAGTATGCAATAAAAATCCATTAAAAAGTCATAGTACAGTACACCTTAAAATGTCATAAAAAGCCACAGTATAGTATGAGAAAAAAGTCTGTATATAGATTGTCAGAAAAATGTCTAAAAAAATATTTATGTATAAAGTATGTATAGTATGTCATTAAATTATTAATTATTAATCATGATATAGTTCGTCTATAAAAAAAAAAGTTTAAAAAGATTCATAATATGTAGGGATTTTTTTTTTTAACGTAGAGAGGTTATCAAAAATGGAATGGAAATGAGAATAAGAAAAAACAGAAGATGCTGTAACTTTTCAAAGTGGGTTTAAAAAACGTTTTTAAAGGACAAGGAGTAAAAGATTTACGCCTCAAACACTGCATATCAGGGACACTTAAAAGTCGGCCTTTCTGTCTTTATCGTTTGTAAAGTTAGCATCGAGAGTGCTGAAACTGCTTGTTGAGGATGCATTTATTTTGAAAATCTCTTCCAGATGTGTTGTTGTTAACTGCTACCTTGACACCGGTGCGCTCTTCTTCTACAATGAAAAAATGACTCCCGAGTCCCACCACATATATGTCGAAAAATCAAAATGTCATAGCATAGTATGTCGAAAAAAAAGTCATTGTATAGTGTGTCGAAAAAAAGTCATTTCAGTGTGTCAAATAAATAAGAAAAGTCATAGGTTAGTATGTTGAAAATTGTTTTTTTTAAAAGTCATAGTATAAAATGTCGAAAAAAGTCATAATATATTATCGCGAAAAAAAGTATAGTATGTTGAAAAAAAAAAAAAAAAAATAG
>CAKALU010068538.1:0-11198 GCA_916700995.1 Hozukius guyotensis
TGGGGGGGCTGTTACCTGGTTGGGGGGGGGTGTTACCTGGTTGGGGGGGGTGTTACCTGGTTGGGGAGGGGGGTGTTACCTGGTTGGGGAGGGCTGTTACCTGGTTGGGGGGGGGTGTTACCTGGTTGGGGGGGGTCTCAGCAGCAGTGTAAACACCTGAGGTCTGGTAGCTCTGATCTGAAACAGGTCACACTGGAGTCACTTCCTGTTTACAGGCGTCTCTTTGTCCAATCAGACGGCGTTACTCACCCTGAGTGATGTAGACGTACTCCTCTGTGTACTCCGCTGACAGAAACACACACATCACATGTTTACTTCCTGCACAACCCTCCACAATAAAAGAGCAGTGAGGAATTACTACAAGGCTTTTAATGTGAAAAAGGGTTATATATACTATATAATCTAATATATACATATACTCTGATATTAGTACTCACCCTGGTCCTCCACGGTGCTCGTGTCCTCCTGGTCGTCCTCTGATGAACAGACGGGGGTGTTTCCAGGTGGAGGTGCGGGGGGGAGGGGCCCCGAGCCCCTCTGAACCCTGTAGGAGGAGCCAGGCGGAGGGGGCGGGGCTCCCATGGAGGGAGGCGGGGCCCCAGCCGGGCCCTGAGGGAGGAGCCACGTTATATTACAGACATAAGAGAAGTGTTTATCAGGGCGGTCACAGTTAACGCCATAATTACGCCATAACAACGCCTAAACAATGCCATAACAACGCCTTAACAATGCCATAACAACGCCATAACAACGCCTTAACAACGCCATAACAACGCCATAATAACGCCTTAACAACGCCATAATAATGCCTAAAGAACGCCTTAACAACGCCATAACGCCATAATAATGCCTAAAGAACGCCTTAACAACGCCATAACGCCTTAACAACACTATAATAACGCCTTCACAACGCCATAATAATGCCTAAAGAACGCCTTAACAACGCCATAACGCCTTAACAACACTATAATAACGCCATAACAACGCCTTCACAACGCCATAATAATGCCTAAAGAACGCCTTAACAATGCCATAACAACGTCTTAACAATGCCATAACAACGCCATAACAACGCCATAATAACGCCTTAACAACGCCATAATAATGCCTAAAGAACGCCTTAACAACGCCATAACGCCTTAACAACACTATAACAACGCCATAACAACGCCTTCACAACGCCATAATAATGCCTAAAGAACGCCTTAACGCCATAACAACGCCATAACAACGCCATAACGCCTTCACAACGCCATAACAACGCCTTAACAATGCCATAACGCCTTAACAACGCCATAATAATGCCTAAAGAACGCCTTAACAACGCCATAACGCCTTAACAACACTATAATAACGCCATAACAACGCCTTCACGCCATAATAATGCCTAAAGAACGCCTTAACGCCATAACAACGCCATAACAACGCCATAACAATGCCATAACGCCTTCACAACGCCATAACAACGCCTTAACAACGTCATAACGCCTTCACAACGCCATAATAATGCCTAAAGAACGCCATAACAACGCCATAATAACGCCTTAACAACGCCTTCACAACGCCATAACAACGCCATAACAACGCCATGACAACGCCATAACAACGCCTTAACAACGCCATAATAGATGTGGCGTGGCGCTACTGTTACAGCCAGATGACCTATTAGTGACGATGAAGAGTCACACAGCAACACGACCGACATCTTCAAACATTTACAAACAATAAATATAACGAGGTTCAGTATTTAATATTTATGTAAAATACTGGAAACAGTTAATACGGCTTTAGAAATAATGCTAATGCTAACGCTAACTGTAACCTGACACTCTGAAGGGGTTAACGTTACGGTGAACAGCCAGATTAAGGTCAGGTAGGGTAACGTGATGTCGGACGCGGATGTTGACTCCACCCGTGGTCTCCGGTTCCAGTCTCCAGCATCACGTCCAGGTTTCCAGGTTATGAGGTCACGTACGAGTCTCCGACAACGCGTCACATGACTCGGACGGTTTGAGTCGTTGCCGTATCGTGTGGTTCTCTCACCGGCAGCGGAGGGAAGATGGCGTCACTGGTGTCGTCCAGCTGGTAGTACGCCATGGTTGCATCCAGATCAGCGGGCTCCTCCCCCGTCTCCGCAGGGAACCCAAACTGACACTCTTTATTCAGCGCCGCCGCCAGCTGACGCCGACTGCGACTGAATAAACAAACAACAACATATTACCCAGAAACACCGACTGACCTGCCGATCAATCGGGACACAGATTCATAGCAAAGTGTACGGCCATTTTGTTTCAGTAATCCCGTTGTCATGGTTACCTGGTGTCATGTCATGTGACCATTATTAAACACTAATAACTATGAATAATCTGCATGTTGTTGTTTACCTACCGTGACCTGAAGGCGTAGTTCTCGTAGTCATGGTAATATCGCCTGCCAGGGTGGTAATAGGTCAACTGTGGACCAATCAGGTGGCGGTTCAGGAAACGGGTGGAGCTTCAGGTACAAAAACACACGCACACAAACACACACAACACAACGCAACACACACAACACAACACACACAGGAGCTCCTCAGTATCAGACAATCAATCAATCTGTTCGTCACTCATCACTCGTCGTCAGTCCTCACTACTACTGCTGCTACTGCTGCTGCTGCTACTGCTGCTACTACTACTACTGCTGCTACTACTACTACTACTACTACTACTGCTGCTACTACTGCTACTAATACTACTACTACTACTACTACTACTAGCGTGTTCCAGTGAGCTGTTATGTGTTTCCTGTTGTGGGTGGAGTCAGCAGGTGTTCAGGTGCTGGTCTCGCACTAAGTCCCACCTGGAGGCTCCGTAGCGAGGAGGTCTGGCTGTGGGGTGGTGGTGGTGCGGGGGGGCGTAGGGGTCGTAGGTCATGGCTCCTGGTGACAGCGGAGGGGGCGGGCGGGGGTGGCCTGCGGGCGGCAAGCGGGGGGGCAGGACGGAGGGAGCTGGGCCTCCGTAGGAGGACGGCGGCGGCATCAGCAGCTCCGGCCCCTTCAATCCGCTGCTGCCGCGAGACTTCCTGAAGTAGCGATGGCGTTGATGATGTCGCTGACCACGAGAGTCCGAGTCTGGCAGGTAGAGAAAGGGGGGGGAACAGTAGTCAGGATTAATATGTTACGAAGGAGTTGGGACAGAACGTGGAACCTGAACGTACCCAGATCTCCTTTCCTACTGGGAGCAGCAACGTTCCAGGCAGGAACTGGGTTGACTGGTTTCAGGTCAGTCAGAGGAACCAGGTGTCTGAGACGGAGAGGCAGACGTTAACGTCATCACAGGTTAACTCACTGAGCAGAGTCACAGTCACTATCGGTCAATACCGGTCACTACCAGTTACTACCGGTCACCATCAGTCACTACCGATCACTACCAGTCACTACCGGTCACCATCAGTCACTACCGGTCACCATCAGTCACTACCGGTCACCATCAGTCACTATCGGTCACTACCAGTCACTACCGGTCACCATCAGTCACTACCGGTCACTACCAGTCACCATCAATCACTACCGGTCACTACCAGTCACTACCGGTCACTATCGGTCACTATCGGTCACTACCAGTCACTACCAGTCACTACCGGTCACTATCGGTCACTACCGGTCACTACCGGTCACTACTAGTCACTACCGGTCACCATCAGTCACTACCGGTCACTACCAGTCACCATCAATCACTACCGGTCACTACCAGTCACTACCAGTCACTACTAGTCACTATCGGTCACTACCAGTCACTACTAGTCACTATCGGTCACTACCAGTCACTACCGGTCAGTACTAGTCACTATCGGTCACTATCGGTCACTACCAGTCACTACTAGTCACTATCGGTCACTATCGCTCACTACCAGTCACTACTGGTCACTACTAGTCACTACCGGTCACCATCAGTCATTACCGGTCACTACCAGTCACTACCAGTCACTACCGGTCACCATCAGTCACTACCGGTCACTACCAGTCACTACCAGTCAATATCGATCACTACCAGTCATTACCGGTCACTACCAGTCACTACTAGTCACTACTAGTCACTACCGGTCACCATCAGTCACTACCGGTCACTACCAGTCACTACTAGTCACTACCGGTCACCATCAGTCACTACCGGTCAGTACTAGTCACTATCGGTCACTATCGGTCACTACCAGTCACTACTAGTCACTATCGGTCACTATCGCTCACTACCAGTCCCTACCGGTCACTACTAGTCACTACCGGTCACCATCAGTCATTACCGGTCACTACCAGTCACTACCAGTCACTACCGGTCACCATCAGTCACTACCGGTCACTACCAGTCACTACCAGTCAATATCGATCACTACCAGTCATTACCGGTCACTACCAGTCACTACTAGTCACTACTAGTCACTACCGGTCACCATCAGTCACTACCGGTCACTACCAGTCACTACTAGTCACTACCGGTCACCATCAGTCACTACCGGTCAGTACTAGTCACTATCGGTCACTATCGGTCACTACCAGTCACTACTAGTCACTATCGGTCACTATCGCTCACTACCAGTCCCTACCGGTCACTACTAGTCACTACCGGTCACCATCAGTCATTACCGGTCACTACCAGTCACTACCAGTCACTACCGGTCACCATCAGTCACTACCGGTCACTACCAGTCACTACCAGTCAATATCGATCACTACCAGTCATTACCGGTCACTACCAGTCACTACTAGTCACTACTAGTCACTACCGGTCACCATCAGTCACTACCGGTCACTACCAGTCACTACTAGTCACTACCGGTCACCATCAGTCACTACCGGTCAGTACTAGTCACTATCGGTCACTATCGGTCACTACCAGTCACTACTAGTCACTATCGGTCACTATCGCTCACTACCAGTCCCTACCGGTCACTACTAGTCACTACCGGTCACCATCAGTCATTACCGGTCACTACCAGTCACTACCAGTCACTACCGGTCACCATCAGTCACTACCGGTCACTACCAGTCACTACCAGTCAATATCGATCACTACCAGTCATTACCGGTCACTACCAGTCACTACTAGTCACTACCGGTCACCATCAGTCACTACCGGTCACTACCAGTCACTACTAGTCACTACCGGTCACCATCAGTCACTACCGGTCACTACCAGTCACTACCAGTCAATATCGATCACTACCAGTCAATATCGATCACTACCAGTCATTACCGGTCACTACCAGTCACTACTAGTCACTACCAGTCACTACCGGTCACTACCAGTCAATACCGGTCACCATCAGTCACTACCGGTCACTACCAGTCACTACTAGTCACTACCGGTCACCATCAGTCACTACCGGTCACTACCGGTCACTACCAGTCACTACCAGTCAATATCGATCACTACCAGTCAATATCGATCACTACCAGTCACTACTAGACACTATTAGTCACTACCAGTCAATATCGATCACTACCAGTCACTATCGATCACTACCAGTCACTACCAGTCAATATCGGTCACTACCAGTCACCAGTCACTATTAGACACTATTAGTCACTACCGGTCAATAACTGTCACTAAAAGTCACTACCGGTCACTATCAGTCACTAACGGTCACTACCAGTCACTACCAGTCACTATCGATCACTATCGATCACTACCAGTCACTACCAGTCAATATCGGTCACTACCAGTCACCAGTCACTATTAGACACTATTAGTCACTACCGGTCAATAACTGTCACTAAAAGTCACTACCGGTCACTATCAGTCACTAACGGTCACTACCAGTCACTACCAGTCACTATCGATCACTATCGATCACTACCAGTCACTACCAGTCAATATCGGTCACTACCAGTCACCAGTCACTATTAGACACTATTAGTCACTACCGGTCAATAACTGTCACTAAAAGTCACTACCGGTCACTATCAGTCACTAACGGTCACTACCAGTCACTACCAGTCACTATCGATCACTATCGATCACTACCAGTCACTACCAGTCAATATCGGTCACTACCAGTCACCAGTCACTATTAGACACTATTAGTCACTACCGGTCAATAACTGTCACTAAAAGTCACTACCGGTCACTATCAGTCACTAACGGTCACTACCAGTCACTACCAGTCACTATCGATCACTATCGATCACTACCAGTCACTACCAGTCAATATCGGTCACTACCAGTCACCAGTCACTATTAGACACTATTAGTCACTACCGGTCAATAACTGTCACTAAAAGTCACTACCGGTCACTATCAGTCACTAACGGTCACTACCAGTCACTACCAGTCACTATCGATCACTATCGATCACTACCAGTCACTACCAGTCAATATCGGTCACTACCAGTCACCAGTCACTATTAGACACTATTAGTCACTACCGGTCAATAACTGTCACTAAAAGTCACAATCGATCACTATCAGTCACTACCGGTCACTACCGGTCACTACCAGTCACTACCAGTCACTACCGGTCACTACCGGTCACTAACAGTCACTACCAGTCAATATCGATCACTACCAGTCACTACCGGTCACTACCGGTCACTACCAGTCACTATCGATCACTACAAGTCACTACCGGTCACTATCGATCACTATCAGTCACTACCGGTCACTACCGGTCACTACCAGTCACTACCAGTCACTACCGGTCACTATCGATCACTAACAGTCACTACCAGTCACTATTAGACACTATTAGTCACTACCGGTCAATAACTGTCACTAAAAGTCACTATCGATCACTATCAGTCACTACCGGTCACTACCGGTCACTACCAGTCACTACCAGTCACTACCGGTCACTAACGGTCACTACCGGTCACTAACAGTCACTAACAGTCACTACCAGTCAATATCGATCACTACCAGTCACTACCAGTAACTACCGGTCACTACCGGTCACTACCAGTCACTACCAGTCACTATCGATCACTACAAGTCACTACCGGTCACTAACGGTCACTACCAGTCACTATCGATCACTACCAGTAACTACTGGTCACTACCGGTCAGTACCAGTCACTACCAGTCACTACCGGTCACTACCGGTCACTAACGGTCACTACCAGTCACTACCAGTCAATATCGATCACTACCAGTCACTACCAGTCACTACCTGTCAATATCGATCACTACCAGTCACTACCAGTAACTACCGGTCACTACCGGTCACTACCGGTCACTACCAGTCAATATCGATCACTACCAGTCACTACCAGTAACTACCGGTCACTACCGGTCACTACCAGTCACTACCGGTCACTACCGGTCACTACCAGTCACTATCGATCACTACAAGTCACTACCGGTCACTACCGGTCACTAACGGTCACTACCAGTCAATATCGATCACTACCAGTAACTACTGGTCACTACCGGTCAGTACCAGTCACTACCAGTCACTACCTGTCACTAACGGTCACTACCAGTCACTACCAGTCAATATCGATCACTACCAGTCACTACCAGTCACTACCAGTCAATATCGATCACTACCAGTCACTACCAGTAACTACCGGTCACTACCAGTCACTACCGGTCACTACCAGTCACTACCAGTCACTATTAGACACTATTAGTCACTACTGGTCAATAACTGTCACTGAAAGTCACTATTGATCACTATCAGTCACCAACGGTCACCAACGGTCACTACCGGTCACTACCGGTCACTACCAGTCACTACCAGTCACTACCAGTTACTAGCAACTACTTTTCTCCCAGCTCCTCGATGAAGACGGTGACGGCTGAAGAGTGGGTTCCTACTTCCTGGATGAAGGCGTTGTAGTACTTCCCCTTCGGCACCAGACGCACCTGAAACACACACAGAGGGAAGTAGAGTCCAGTAGAGTCCAGTAGTGTCCAGTAGAGTCCAGTAGAATCCAGTAGAGTCCAGTAGAGTCCAGTAGAGTCCAGTAGAGTCCAACCATCAGCTTGATTCTTTTCTTAGAGATACTTCAGTTACGCCGACCAGACGTCCTGGTTTGTCCGGGACTGTCCGGGTTTCAAGCTGGGTAGTTTAGTACTAACTAGTACTGTCCATGTGTAGTTGTAGTATTACTGTCAGTGACCTGGTCTGATGGAGGTAGTTTAGTACTAACTAACTAGTACTGTTCATGTGTAGTTGTAGTATTACTGTCAGTGACCTGGTCTGATGGAGGTAGTTTAGTACTAACTAACTAGTACTGTCCATGTGTAGTTGTAGTATTACTGTCAGTGACCTGGTCTGATGGAGGTAGTTTAGTATTAACTAACTAGTACTGTTCATGTGTAGTTGTAGTATTACTGTCAGTGACCTGGTCTGATGGAGGTAGTTTAGTACTAACTAGTACTGTCCATGTGTAGTTGTAGTATTACTGTCAGTGACCTGGTCTGATGGAGGTAGTTTAGTACTAACTAACTAGTACTGTTCATGTGTAGTTGTAGTATTACTGTCAGTGACCTGGTCTGATGGAGGTAGTTTAGTACTAACTAACTAGTACTGTCCATGTGTAGTTGTAGTATTACTGTCAGTGACCTGGTCTGATGGAGGTAGTTTAGTATTAACTAACTAGTACTGTTCATGTGTAGTTGTAGTATTACTGTCAGTGACCTGGTCTGATGGAGGTAGTTTAGTACTAACTAGTACTGTCCATGTGTAGTTGTAGTATTACTGTCAGTGACCTGGTCTGATGGAGGTAGTTTAGTACTAACTAACTAGTACTGTTCATGTGTAGTTGTAGTATTACTGTCAGTGACCTGGTCTGATGGAGGTAGTTTAGTACTAACTAACTAGTACTGTCCATGTGTAGTTGTAGTATTACTGTCAGTGACCTGGTCTGATGGAGGTAGTTTAGTATTAACTAACTAGTACTGTTCATGTGTAGTTGTAGTATTACTGTCAGTGACCTGGTCTGATGGAGGTAGTTTAGTACTAACTAGTACTGTCCATGTGTAGTTGTAGTATTACTGTCAGTGACCTGGTCTGATGGAGGTAGTTTAGTACTAACTAACTAGTACTGTTCATGTGTAGTTGTAGTATTACTGTCAGTGACCTGGTCTGATGGAGGTAGTTTAGTACTAACTAGTACTGTCCATGTGTAGTTGTAGTATTACTGTCAGTGACCTGGTCTGATGGAGGTAGTTTAGTACTAACTAACTAGTACTGTCCATGTGTAGTATTACTGTCAGTGACCTGGTCTGATGGAGGTAGTTTAGTACTAACTAGTACTGTCCATGTGTAGTTGTAGTATTACCTGACACTTGTCTCCCAGGAAGTACTGCCTCCCTGCGAACACCATGTAGTCCGTCTTCTGCATCTCTGTCAGTCACACACAGACCTCTTGAGTTAAACAGTGATCTGATTTCTGATCAGTAGCATCAGATTACACATCTGGAAGAAGTGCTACCTTTACAGGTGTCCTGCCAGACGTCAAACTCCAGGTTTCTGTACACGTCTCCGTCCAGAGACTTCATGACCTTATAAGGAAGAGACAGCCTGGAGGGGGGCGGGGCTTCTGCAGGAGACTGACCAATAACAACAACAACGGGTCAGAACCAGTTCCCCGGGTTACTATCAACCTTTAACTGAACATCTGCAGAATGTCTCCAACCAGCCGCTCGGTGCCGTTACAGCATCACAGAAGAAGAAGACAGTTTCATGGTTTCTATCTACATAATGACTCATGGTCACATGATCACAGCGTCCGTCTCACCTTCGGGTCGTCGGTCACGGATCGGAGTTTCTCCTCAGCGGCTCCGCCCACCTCAGGCTCCTCCCTGCAGGACGAAACAAACGCACCCACAGAACCACATGTCATCGTTACTGCTCACACACTCACCAAACACCGAGAACTGACTCGCCAAATGTCCGAAAAAAAGTTAAAATGAATGACCCAAAAAAGTACAAAAGAAATGTCTGGAAAATGTCCAAAGTATGTCCAAAAAAAGGCTAAACGGATGTCCGGAAAAAGCCCCAAATATGTCTGAAAAAGTCAGAAAAAAAGGAAAAAAAATGTCCGAAAAAGGAGGTTAAAACAAATGTCTGAAAAAAAAGTCAAAAAATGTCCAAAAAGAGTCCGAAAAATGTCTGTAAAAAAGTCAGATAAAAGGTTAAAAAAAGACAGAAAACGTCTGAAAAGTCTGAAAAATAAGTCGATAAACACGGAGAGAGCAACAACTAACAGCATCGTATCAGAGTCTTCTACCAACAGGAAACTCTGCTAGATGGTTCTATTGGACCGCCGTTGATTTCATGGCATCATCAGTTCACACTTTGTCTGGTGTGTGTGTGTGCGTGTACCTGTGACATCGGTCCTCAGGTGTGTCGTAGCCAAAGTCAACATCGCTACACATTGATGGGCTGTTTCTATAGCGACGACCTCCGACCCTGAAGGCCTCCATGGCCTGACAGAGCTCCGCCTCCTCAAAGCCAAACACCTGAGTGTAGAGCAGCTCATAGAAAAGAGCTACACACACACACACACACACACACACACACACACACACAAATCAGATGCACCAGACTGAAGTTATTTCCACCAATTACTGATCAGTACTCACACTGACAGAGAGCAGCGGAGGCGGGGTAACTCCTCGGGTAAACAATGTCATAGTGACCGTTGATGGAGCAACACAGCGTCACCTAGGCAACAGAGAAGGCTGACGGTCAGTCACTGAACAATCATATCGCAGAGTTTAACGTCACCACTGCAGCGCCCGTCTGTTCGCATATTGCTGCCTCATACTCATACTGAGCTTCCATTGGTCCTGAGCAATACACCTGCCATGACGTAGTCAAACACCCAGGTCACAGTTACTCAAGGTCAGAAACATCGGTGAAATACACTCTGCTCACGTGAAAACACACGGTGAAATACACTCTGGTCACGGGAAAACACACGGTGAAATACACTCTGGTTTACCGGAAAACACACGGTGAAATACACTCTGGTTTACCGGAAAACACACGGTGAAATACACTCTGGTCACGGGAAAACACACGGTGAAATACACTCTGGTTTACGGGAAAACACACGGTGAAATACACTCAGCTGATCTCTGGTCAGTCAGCTGATCTCTAGTCAGTCAGCTGATCTTTGGTCAGTCAGTTGATCTCTAGTCAGTCAGCTGATCTCTGGTCAGTCAGCTGATCTCTAGTCAGTCAGCTGATCTCTGGTCAGTCAGCTGATCTCT
>CAKALU010068540.1:0-14783 GCA_916700995.1 Hozukius guyotensis
AGGAAGATCTCCTTACATTTAGAGAGGTTTTAAAGAAAAACGTTTTTAAAGTGTTTTTTAATCTTTTTAAAAAGACTTTGCTTTTAACACTCAAACCTTTTAAATGTTTTTAACCCTTCATGGATTTCAGTTATTTTTATGACCAATTTAACAATTAATTAATCTTTTATGTCAATACAACTGCTTTTATTACTAGAAGTTTATTTATAGCTGATCAGCTTTCTTCAATAATATTCTACCTATCACACAAGCAGTGTTCAGTGAGGGAGTCATGGTAGTCTGCTCATTTGGATTTTTTCACCTGCTGGCTGTGAGTAAAACCATACAATTAGTCTTTTTTTATTTATCTGGGCAGAAAAAGGATCAATTGTTTGACTGGAGAAGTTTCAATACTTCTTGGTTCTGGGTTATTTTGGCCAGTACTTTTAAGGTATCAAGTATTATTACCTAGTCCTAGTCGCAGTTGAACTTTCCTTTTTCTTGTCCTCTTAAAAAAGGAATGAACCAAAGTGTTTTTTAAATAGCATTGCAAGTGACTAATGACCGAAACACACTAAAAGATTTTCTCAGCAAGACAAATGGATTTCCAGCAGAATAATTAACTTAATTAACAAATTTGCATGCACATTCATCAAGCCATTGATGTCGCTCCAGCAGCAGCTTGATGAACTATGCTGTAATAAGGATCTCATTTACATCTTACCATCCATTTGTAGATGAAGATGGGATGAACTTAAAAGAAGAGAGAGAGAAAGAGGAAATGAAAGAGAGAAACTGGTTAGCCAGTTAATGTTCATACTTTGAAAATACAGAAATGTTTTATTAAAGGAGAACGGGGGCGATGGTGGAGGCCCTATCAGTTCTGTCGGAGGGCGACATCATGGAAACTCAGGCTTCCCTTTTTTTTCTGCCCGCTGATCCTCCAGTCGGGTTCGATTGATTTTAATCTGATCTCATGTGTAATGTACAAATGATGTGAAAGTAAATGCATCTTTTTGTCTCCATTTGTGAAACATTTTAGCGATACAGCTTAAGTATGGGGTGTTAAACATATTGCTTCAGACACACTAACTCAGGGGTCTGCAACCTGCGGCTCTGGGGCCACATGCGGCTCTTTAGCCCCTCTCCAGTGGCTCCCTGTGGATTTTTTGAACTGTTTTTTTGTTTACATTTTCATTTTTATTCATCATTGTTGTAGGTCTATGGAACGACGGTACGATGGAGTATTAGGGCCACATTGAGGGGGAAAAAATAAATCTGAGAATGATATAAACAGATGATGAACGGAAGTTTGTTTCACTCCACCAGAGATGGCATCATGTTGTTCTATGTCAAAGTATTTTATGACTCATTCATACTAAAGCCTGGTTTTACAACACAATGCGCCATCTTGGGAAAAGATATTATGGTATTATCTGAAACATGTCTTAAGAATCTGTGTGAAACAGCATGGTATCTCTACTATTTTTAGAACTGCCAGGACATACAAGTAAGAGGGAAAATTGCAATTTACATAACAACTAATGCTCCATATCTTTATCTATAATAATCTGTATATTTTGAGTTAATGACCTTAAAGTATACTCACAGATCTGAAGACCACCTTCAGCTCCATCTGAAGCTCTCACAGCATCTGCATCTGATTAACATTAACTGATTACATTTTCATTTTTATTTAACATTGTTGTAGGTCTATGGTACGACGGTACGAGGGAGTATTAGGGCCACATTGAGGAAAAAAAAAAAATCTGAGATTTCAAGAATAAAGTCATAATATTACAAGAATAAAGTCATAGATTTACAAGAAAAATAGTCGTAATATTATGAAAATAATGTCATAAGTTTAAAAGTAAAAAGTCGTAATATTATGAGAATAAAGTCACAAGTTTATAAAGTAGTAAATTAACGTGTTATTTTCTTTTTTCTCGTAAAGTTATGACTTTATTCTCGTAATATTACGACTTTTTTTCTCATAAAGTTATGACTTTATTCTTGTAATATAAGATATTTTTTCTCGTAAAGTTATGAGTTTATTCTCGTAATATTACGACTTTTTTTCTCGTAAAGTTATGACTTTATTCTCGTAATATTACGAGTTTTTTCTTGTAAAGTTATGACCTTATTCTTGTAATATTACGACTTTTTTCTCGTAAAGTTCTGACTTTATTCTCGTAAAGTTCTGACTTTATTCTCTTAATATTATGAGTATTTTCTTGTAATATTATGACTTTATTCTGGAAATCTCAGATGTTTTTTCCCTCAATGTGGCCCTAACACTTCGTAGTACATTTTCACTTTGGCCCTCACTGCATTAGACTTATATACTATATACTTAGACTATAAACTGTGTTATCTTCATCACAATGCTCAAATGTTTTGCGGCTCAAGACAGATTTTTTTTTTTGCCTAAAATGTCTCTTTTGATAGTAAAGGTTGCTCACCCCTGGGTTAGAGGTATAACGAGAGAGCACACAGAGAAGTGGTTTAGAAGGCTGCTGTGCAATATTTGATATTTCTACCCACCTGAAAAAAAATCTGTGCCTGATCGTAACGGACGTTTCATCGTTGTCTCTGGAAGACTCTTTCATATACCAGCTTTATTAGTATGTGTATATGCCTCTATATGACTACTCTTCTGTCCTCCATAATCTCCATAATGGTAAAATGATAAAGAAGCGTGTTATTAACATTCTGTAGTGTTTTCTTCAGGCTTGTTTCTTGCATGCTGTTCCACTCAGTCTGCTCTCTCACATTAAGCTCCAGATCATAGAGGGAGGTTGACTGCCAACACACCAGTTGGTCTTTGTGTGGGCTGCAGTTAGTGTGTGTGTGTGTGTGTGTGTGTGTGTGCCCATCTGGACATGCATGGTACCAAAACACACTTCCTCCATCCAGTTTATTTCTAACTGCAGATCCACTCTCGCTCTCATCAAACTGTCCATATGCTGTATTAGTTTAACATTCAAAAACACAACACACTTTCTGACACAAACATTCTCTTACAGTATACCGCAGTATACTTTACCTCAAGTTTATCTCATGAAGTAAACTAAAGTAAAGTTCAATGTTATTATGTAGTAAGCATAGTAATATCTATGTACTAGTAGTATACTTGTAGGTGTGAGTGTAATTTTCTAGTGGTCTTTATGTGATTATCTGGCTTTGTTTTTATGTGATTCGTTATCTAGAGGTTTAGTTTGGGGTTTTCTGTTCCTTGTGTCTCGTGTTATTCATTCATGCTTAGCCTGTTTCCTGTTTTATTTTGTAGGCTCACTCCTCATGTGTCACTTCCTGCCCTTGTGTGTTTTCCTGCCAGTTTTGATTGTCGGCCCCACCCTGATTAGTTTCACCTGTCCCTCTTTAGTCCTGCATCACATCACCTCCTGCTCACCTGTTCTCACTTCCCCAATCAGCCATGCACTAACCCTAACCCCTTCCTCGTACCTAATGCTTTGTGTTCCAGACGATGTTTCAGACAGAGCGTTTGGTGTTCCCTGTGTTTTGGATGTTCTTGCTGCCGGCCAACTGCTTCCTGTTACCTACCTGTCTACTGTATCAAGTCTCTTGCCATGTCAGCAGACAGACAACCATTCACTCTAAAATTCACACCTACGGGACATTTAGAGTCATACATGAACATGTGCTTGGGTGGTTCTCACTGCAGGACCTTTCTGATACCAGTATCGGGTATCGGGTCCGATACTGTGCTCATGTACTCGTACTCGTACTCGCAAAACGGCTCCGATACAACGGCACCGATACCACTTTACAGCAGCGCGACGTTAACCTCTCGTCACCATCTTTTGGGTCCTCACGCTCCACCTCCCCGACGGTGCGGGCGAGACGGGACCTCAGCCGACGCACGCTGTACCCTCACTTTCATTGCGCCACGGGGGTTTTGCTTGCACCCTCTGACTCGCGCGTGCGTTAGACTCCTTGGTCCGTGTTTCAAGACGGGTAGGGTGTGTTGCCGACATCGCCACAGACCTCTGGCGCCTTTTACGTGGGCACGTCGCGGTTGGGGCGCACTGAGGACTGTCCGCCCCGGGGAGCGCTGTAAAGCTGCAGCCACGAGCCACCTTCGCCCCGAGCCTTTCCAAGCCGACCTAGAGCCGGTCGCGGCGCACCGCCTCGTATGCGGGACTCCCCAGCCTGCCGTGTGTCGCTCACACCCTCCAGCTGGATGTTAACGAGGGTCTTTTGGCACAGAGAAGTACTCGGTATCGGTACTCGGTATCGGCGAGTACCCAAATGTAAGTACTTGTACTTGTACTCGGTCTGAAATAAAGTGGAATCAGTGCATCCCTACATTCCAGACATTACCCCGTAGTTGTTGATCAAAATTTCATTGTCGTGTTGATTGTAGTAGAGTATAAACATAACTTACCTCACACAGTTTTCTGCTATGGTAATCACTAATGATTGTCAGGTTGCTTCTGCTGACATGCATCCAAATGCTCTCTCTGGCTCAGAGGCATATTTTCATGGATGATTCCTGAAGTTCTGTGCATGTTGAGGCACAGCGAGCTGATTAAATGAGAATCCACCAGTATAATCACTTCACAGGATCATGTGACTGAGCTGCACCGCTCACACTTTCATCTAGGAAACTCAAATCAGTCCCCAGAGAAACAGACTGGCACTGAATCCCAGCACAGTAGCCAGACTAGGAGCACTGGGAACAAGAGAGAGAGGGAGAGAGACACAGACACACAGAGAGAGAGAGAGAGAGCTAACCTGCCCGGTGACGTCAGCAGCAGATGGCATCAATGTTTTTACTGCTGGAAGAAGAAGAGAGACAGAGGAGAGGAAGGAGGGAGGAGGAGGAAGAGAAGGAGGAGGACTGATATTTGTCGCTGAAAGCCTGTCTGAGTGGAAGCTTCAGGAAGATGCTCTCTGGAATTTAACACCATAACTGGGAGAGAAGCTCGTCCGTCCTCTGACAGAAGGACATCTACATTAACATGGACCACAGAGGTTGACTGGTCCAACTGAAGAAGAAGAAGAAGAAGAAGAAGAGGCTCCTGATAAAGAGGTGGGCTGCGTTGTGTTCAGCTGATCTAATATTAATAATAAAGTCTGATCAGCGTTGTGTTTAGCTGATCTAATATTAAAAATAAAGTCTGATCAGCGTTGTGTTTAGCTGATCTAATATTAATGATAAAGTCTGATCAGCGTTGTGTTTATCTGATCTAATATTCATGTCGTGCTGCAGGACAACATGCTGACTCTGCCTGTTGATGAGCCGCCCTCCAACTGGACCAGCGGTCCCTCCAGAATCAGCTTGGCCACCAACCAATCAGTCCGATGGGTTAAGCCAGAGCCCGGAGGAGCCCTGGAGGACACGCTGGTGTCCAGGAGAGAGTATGAAGAGAGGGACGGTGGAGACGAGGAGGAAGAGGAACAAGTGGGTGAAAGTCTGAGAAGAAGGGGTTCTCATAAAAAGAAGCCGAGCCAGGCCCGGCTGGACCGGATTCGACTGCGGCGCATTGAGGCCAACACTCGGGAGAGGAACCGGATGCACGGTCTGAACAACGCGCTGGACAGCCTGAGGAAAGTGGTCCCCTGCGACTCCAAGACGCAGAAACTGTCCAAAATAGACACCCTCCGCTTGGCCAAGAACTACATCTGGGCCCTCAGTGAGATCCTGAGCACTGGGAAAAGGCCCGACCTGCTCACCTTCGTCCAGACTCTGTGTAAAGGTCTCACCCAGCCCACCACTAACCTGGTGGCCGGCTGTCTGCAGCTTAACTCCCGCAGCTTCACCTCGGAGCCGGGCGGGGAGGTGTTTCCCCTCTACCCAAACTATCACCACCACCACCACCACGGTCAGGAGGTAGTGGGCTCCGGCCCGGCGGACGGCTGCAGGCCCCCGAGGCCCTTCGGCTCCTTCCGCGGCCCCTACGAGGCTCTGTACGACAGCCCCTCTCCAGACAGCTCCGGCCCTCTGGACGCGGGGATCCTCAGCCCGCCCATCAACCTCAACGGTATTTTCTCGGTGAAACACGAGGAGCCGGTGGATTACCGGAGCTGTTACTACGGCCTCCGTTACTGCTCCATCAGCCAGGGCTCCTCCGCAGACCTCGGCCCGTACGACGTCCAGCTCCGGGGCCAGTTCTACCAGGTTCAGGAGGAACTAAATAAGCCTTTCCTAAATGAGTGAGCCACACATAGAGATGATGATTAAACAGAAGCCCAATCATCCCGCTGATATGGAAAACAATACAGTTAAAGCTGGTATTTTTTACTACAACGGACCACAGCGCAATAAGAGAAAAGACGAAAGCCACAGGGAACTATGCATTTCTCATTATTAGACTACTATTATACATGTATTATTACTTATTATTTATTCATTTTGTATAACTAATAATCAATGTTTTTTTTTCCTTCTAATTTTGTGCTTTTGTGGAAAGTAGCCTATTGAGTGAAACTTTCATTGAAAATATGTAAATAACTAATTCTATGTTTGTATAGCTGGAACTGTATGTTAAGTGTTTATTGGAATCCTACAGCCACATTGATTTAGATATTGGTAGTAATAATGTTGTCTTAACACTCAGGCCTTATCATGTTCAGGAGATAAATAAGTATTCTCACTGCAACTAATTCAAATAAATTGTACTTTATTCAGACTTAATGTACAAACAGTGTTCGTTTTGCTACAGTTGGCCCGACGGAAGAATGTGCCGTTGAAATGTGCATGTGATATCGATATCTGGATTTATTTTCTTCCTCAGTGGTGTAGAGGTGCTGCTGCTGTTGCTCTCTGTTTTTTACTGAAGACTTTTGCCTTCATTTGAAAATGCATCACAAATATGACTAACGCTGCTGGGTTTCATTTTGGCAAATTGTTATCAGATAAGGAGTGGATGTTTGGGTGGGGTCGGTCTGTTAATTCTGGTGCAGCTTTGTTTTATACAACAAATAAAACACAAGTTGAAACAATGACAGTGTGACAGTATACAGCACGTTCCTAAACTGTAATCTCTGCATGTTTTTTTATCCACCTGTCGTTAGAAGACGGTTTCATGACCCAGAGGTGTTTTGGTTGGAGGCGTTGGATAACTATTGATATGTTTATCATCTGCTAGGCTAACTACTAGCATTTCAAATCAATGTAATTTCTATATTTTATATGCATCAAAGATGATTACGCGCAAGGTGGCGTCCTCCTGACGAGAACATTAAGTCACAAGATTCTACGTCTTAGCCATCGGGCTCGTGTGCCATTCTGCAGGTTCACATAAATATAACTGATATCATAGCAAGAGATCCTCGAACAGGATTTTCTGTTAATAGAGTTGATGGGTAATAGTGAAGTATTTCAGCTGTAGTTTCTTTGTATTTACTTACTTATTTACTACTGGTAATTGCAGGTATTTACCCAATAATATACTATTATGTACCATGTATTTACCAGGTAAATACTTGGTAATTAGGGGAGTGTAAAAGGAAGGTTACCCATGATCCTTGTCCTTTTGGACATTGTTGTTGCCATGCAGTCCTGTTTCCAGATCTCAGCACTAACTGAAATGATTATGTTATTTTCATTTAAAAGGGTGATCTGAGATATTGTAGCATTATTGCATAGAGCGTATTAATAATAATTCATTAAGATCAAAATATGTATCTATAATTAATAACTCTAAATGATGAATCATAAACACATGGATTTGTATAAAAGGTGAAAGGGAGCGACGACACTCAGCTTCAGATGTCAAACACAATTAGTTTTACTATACTATCGTAATCTCAGCGTTGCTATGGAGTTCATATTGAACAGTGATTCAAGTTGGTTTATACACACACACAGATCAAATAACCAAGTTCTTAATAAATGAAATGTTTATTTAACTAACTACATGAATAAACTACTAACAGACAATAATTGAATAAATGATGAAACAAAAAGAAAAAGGAGTAGAGTGAATAATAATAAATAATAAAGGATAAAAGAGGGAATACAGTGAATACAATATGAACATTTATGAACAGAAACAAATTAAAAGTGACCAGGTTAAGTTAGTGATTGATATATATATACATATATAGATATATATATTTATATCAATTAAATGTGGTTTTGGTGTTAATGCAGCATTCAGCAGCAGAGAGTTAAAGAAGCACCGGGGGGAGACTGAGAAGCAGTTTCATCTTATAAATTTAGGCGTGGTCTAATTTAGGTTTAGAGCTTATTGATGGATTTCTTAATTATTCTTGCATCTGATATCAATAATCAATTTCTTAAACTGATTTATTTATTATTTGACTCTTAATTTGTTTATGAGCCTAATCATCAAACTCTTATATTTATATCACCTTCTGATGTTTTGTGATGTACAGATGGGAGGTTGTCGTGGTTACCAGCAGTAACAGACGACATGAAACTAAGGGAAATGTAAACAGGGTTGAATATCATGAACTTAATTCTACATGTTGTTCTAAGCATGTGTAGCAGTAAAAAGGAGTCAATGTATGTATGGTTCATAAACTACGTTAAAAGGTGTAATACACTTTAAGTAGATTAAAAACATATATCAATATAAGATTACCTGACACATTAGTGTGCACCTGAATTTTGTTTAAGATCTCTGGGGACGGATAATATAGAAATAATATGTCTGTAGGACCAAGCGATTGATAAATAGGACAGGCTGTGCTCAGCAACCTATGATTATTGATTTATTAGCATGAGTATTTCAATTTTTTAAACTGTAAATGACTGAACTGGAAAAATTTAATTAAAGTTAAACTAAGATGTGAATTTCAAAAGAATGAAAGGGAAGAAGCAGAAGCGTTTTATATTCAGGGTTGTGTCTCTGCAGACAATCTAATAGTTTGAATGTTCTTCTTGTCATAATCATGCACATGTCAGCAAACTTCCTGTTATTAGAACATACAGTATGTCAGTTCAGGGTCACATTTCAATTCATTTAAAAAAAAAAAAAAAAGTCTTTGTCTGCATGTGTCTGTCTGCGGAGTGAACAGATAGACACATGCATCTATATAAAACACACTCTCTATTCTCTCCCTCTTTCACCATTTTCAAAATGCTGCCACGAGTTCTGGGTTGCAGATGGTGTGGGACACACAGTTTCCTCCATTAAATAGTACATAATCTACTTTTGGATGAGGAGGGTGCTGTGGAGCCTGATGGAGGGATTCTAGTTTTAATTAGAGGGTTTAAGAACCTAAACCGCTCAGAAGAGAGGCCCTCCAGAGAGGAGATGCCCTCCAGAGAGGAGAGGCGCTCCAGAGAGGAGATGCGCTCCAGAGAGGAGAGGCGCTCAAGAGAGGAGAGACGCTCTAGAGAGCAGAGACGCTCCTGAGAGGAGAGGCATTCCAGAGAGGAGAGGCGCTCAAAAGAGGCGCTCCAGAGAGGAGATGCGCTCCAGAGAGGAGAGGCGCTCCAGAGAGAGGCGCTCCAGAGAGGAGAGGCGCTCAAGAGAGGAGAGACGCTCTAGAGAGCAGAGACGCTCCAGAGAGGAGAGGCGCTCCAGAGAGGAGAGGCGCTCCAGAGAGGAGAGGCGCTCCTGAGAGGAGAGGCATTCCAGAGAGGAGAGGCGCTCAAAAGAGGCGCTCCAGAGAGGAGATGCGCTCCAGAGAGGAGAGGCGCTCCAGAGAGGAGATGCGCTCAAGAGAGGCGCTCCAGAGAGGAGATGCGCTCCAGAGAGGAGAGGCGCTCCAGAGAGGAGAGGTGCTCCAAGAGAGGTGCTCCAGAGAGGTGCTCCAGAGAGGAGAGGCGCTCCAGAGAGGAGAGGTGCTCCAGAGAGGTGCTCCAGAGAGGAGAGGCGCTCCAGAGAGGCGGGTGCAGGTGATGCTCCAAAACTGAAGTTGCGTTGTAGTAACGGCCGTGACACTCCAACCATCAGCCATGGAAGACTTTTGTCCTCTAGTTATGACGGCATGATGTGTTTAGGGACCCTCAGTGTTGGCTTAAACACTCAGCCACAGTGGCTGCTGCTTGAACAGAAAGTTTATCACATTCTAAAACACACGTCCCATCCTTCTGTCTTCATATCATGCCATCCCACTGAGTGTCCCGATGCTCAAATTGACAAACTTCTAACTTTTCACCTCAACAAAGGACAGCAAAATGTCCTCCCGACATGTCCATCCAGAGGCCGGCACTCCAACAAGTGCACGTTTGCCTCGTGGAATGAGAAGAATTGAGCTCATCTATCTGGAAGCTATGAATAATAAATGTCACTTCATACATATAAAATATGTATGAACGGATCCTGTCTGGACAGATTACATGAAGTTTGTCTGTCCTTGACTCCGGCTAATCAGGGCCACATTAAGAGCTATTTGGAACGGTGTGTCATACGATGAGGCCATTTAGTATATTACCAGCTAACTGCTAATGACCCCATCAAAGTCCCTAAAAATACCATTAGCTTCTTCCCCCATTCTAACCTAAAACGAGGTATGTAAGTTTAAAGTCAAATAATTCTGCTTTTAGATAATGTCTTTTTATACCAAGTACACCATATCACTAACTATACCACACAGTATCATTAGTTTTATACAAAGGACTGTACATACACTGGTTAGTGCAAGGGTCTGCAACCTGCGGTTCTGGAGCCACATGCGTGAATGTGAAACATCTGCCAGGAAGTTGTGTTGATGGTAACTTAAAGGTCCCGACACACAAAGAACTGTCGGTCGTCGGACAGTTTGGGGCTGTCGGTGAGCATCGGTCTAGTTTTCGTGGTGTGTCCCTCACCGTCGGCTCTAGTCTGCTTGTGTCGGAGTTCTTTTGGCTGATTCAGCATGTTGAGAGAAATCACTCTGATTGGCTGTTCAGCTTAAACCAATCAGTGCACCAGAAGCGAAACAGACGTGAGGAAAGCAAGCCAACGAGTAAAGTCAAGAGGACACACAGAAGGTTCTTCTCATTGTTCATCTTCATCTCATCTGATCATTCCAACACACAGATGTTTTCACAGCGACATGAACATCTGGAATGAAGCTGAGTGGTGTGAAGATGTTTCATGTACGTATCGTAACAACGGCTTGTATATCCGCCGTCCTTCTACCTGGAACCATTTCAGAGGGTTCTACCGAGAACACTACAAGGAGTTATGCATAGAACGATCTATGAAAGGAGGTTCTACAGAGAACCCTTCTATAGTGTAATGGTTCCACCCAGAACCCTCTCTGGAGGTTCTATCCAGAAACTTTCCATCTTCTAAGGGTGCAAACAAAAAATCTACCTAGGGGGATCTACCATGAACCCTTTTATATTCCAAGGGTTTCATCTAGGTCCCACCTAGGAATATCTACCATGAACCCTTTTTTTTACCCCTGTACATCATCCCGCTTATTACACGACTAATAACTGAAGAAATCAATATTTTGACCCAAAAACGGTCCGCCAGAGTCCGACATCAGAGCTGCACCCATAGCAACGGTCTGTTATACATAGCAACGGTCTGCTATACATAGCCATGGTCTGTTATACATAGCAACGGTCTGCTATACATAGCAATGGTCTGTTATACACAGCAACGGTCTGCTATACATAGCAATGGTCTGCTATACATAGCAACGGTCTGCTATACATAGCAACGGTCTGTTATACATAGCAACCTTCTGCCATTTAGCAATGGTCCGTTATACATAGCAACGGTCTGTTATACATAGCAACGGTCTGCTATACATAGCAATGGTCTGCTATACATAGCAACGGTCTACTATACATAGCAACGGTCTGTTATACATAGCAACGTTCTGCCATTTAGCAATGGTCCGTTATACATAGCAACGGTCTGTTATACATAGCAACGGTCTGTTATACATAGCAACGGTCTGCAGCAGAGAGTTAAAGAAGCACCGGGGGGAGACTGAGAAGCAGTTTCATCTTATAAATTTAGGCGTGGTCTAATTTAGGTTTAGAGCTTATTGATGGATTTCTTAATTATTCTTGCATCTAATATCAATAATCAATTTCTTAAACTGACCTTATTTCTATACATAGCAACGGTAAGTTATACATAGCAACGGTCTGCTATACATAGCCATGGTCTGTTATACATAGCAACGGTCTGCTATACATAGCAATGGTCTGTTATACACAGCAACGGTCTGCTATACATAGCAATGGTCTGCTATACATAGCAACGGTCTGCTATACATAGCAACGGTCTGTTATACATAGCAACCTTCTGCCATTTAGCAATGGTCCGTTATACATAGCAACGGTCTGTTATACATAGCAACGGTCTGCTATACATAGCAATGGTCTGCTATACATAGCAACGGTCTACTATACATAGCAACGGTCTGTTATACATAGCAACGTTCTGCCATTTAGCAATGGTCCGTTATACATAGCAACGGTCTGTTATACATAGCAACGGTCTGTTATACATAGCAACGGTCTGCAGCAGAGAGTTAAAGAAGCACCGGGGGGAGACTGAGAAGCAGTTTCATCTTATAAATTTAGGCGTGGTCTAATTTAGGTTTAGAGCTTATTGATGGATTTCTTAATTATTCTTGCATCTAATATCAATAATCAATTTCTTAAACTGACCTTATTTCTATACATAGCAACGGTAAGTTATACATAGCAACGGTCTGCTATACATAGCCATGGTCTGTTATACATAGCAACGGTCTGCTATACATAGCAATGGTCTGTTATACACAGCAACGGTCTGCTATACATAGCAATGGTCTGCTATACATAGCAACGGTCTGCTATACATAGCAACGGTCTGTTATACATAGCAACCTTCTGCCATTTAGCAATGGTCCGTTATACATAGCAACGGTCTGTTATACATAGCAACGGTCTGCTATACATAGCAATGGTCTGCTATACATAGCAACGGTCTACTATACATAGCAACGGTCTGTTATACATAGCAACGTTCTGCCATTTAGCAATGGTCCGTTATACATAGCAACGGTCTGTTATACATAGCAACGGTCTGTTATACATAGCAACGGTCTGCAGCAGAGAGTTAAAGAAGCACCGGGGGGAGACTGAGAAGCAGTTTCATCTTATAAATTTAGGCGTGGTCTAATTTAGGTTTAGAGCTTATTGATGGATTTCTTAATTATTCTTGCATCTAATATCAATAATCAATTTCTTAAACTGACCTTATTTCTATACATAGCAACGGTAAGTTATACATAGCAACGGTCTGCTATACATAGCCATGGTCTGTTATACATAGCAACGGTCTGCTATACATAGCAATGGTCTGTTATACACAGCAACGGTCTGCTATACATAGCAATGGTCTGCTATACATAGCAACGGTCTGCTATACATAGCAACGGTCTGTTATACATAGCAACCTTCTGCCATTTAGCAATGGTCCGTTATACATAGCAACGGTCTGTTATACATAGCAACGGTCTGCTATACATAGCAATGGTCTGCTATACATAGCAACGGTCTACTATACATAGCAACGGTCTGTTATACATAGCAACGTTCTGCCATTTAGCAATGGTCCGTTATACATAGCAACGGTCTGTTATACATAGCAACGGTCTGTTATACATAGCAACGGTCTGCAGCAGAGAGTTAAAGAAGAGTTAAGAAATTTCTTAAACTGACCTTATTTCTATACATAGCAACGGTAAGTTATACATAGCAACGGTAAGTTATACATAGCAATGGTCTGTTATACATAGCAACGGTCTGATATACATAGCAACGGTCTGCTATAGATAGCAACGGTCTGCTACACATAGCAACGGTCTGCTATACATAGCAATGGTCTGCTATACATAGCAACGGTCTGCTATACATAGCAACGGTCTGTTATACATAGCAACCTTCTGCCATTTAGCAATGGTCCGTTATACATAGCAACGGTCTGTTATACATAGCAACGGTCTGCTATACATAGCAATGGTCTGCTATACATAGCAACGGTCTACTATACATAGCAACGGTCTGTTATACATAGCAACGTTCTGCCATTTAGCAATGGTCCGTTATACATAGCAACGGTCTGTTATACATAGCAACGGTCTGTTATACATAGCAACGGTCTGCAGCAGAGAGTTAAAGAAGCACCGGGGGGAGACTGAGAAGCAGTTTCATCTTATAAATTTAGGCGTGGTCTAATTTAGGTTTAGAGCTTATTGATGGATTTCTTAATTATTCTTGCATCTAATATCAATAATCAATTTCTTAAACTGACCTTATTTCTATACATAGCAACGGTAAGTTATACATAGCAACGGTCTGCTATACATAGCCATGGTCTGTTATACATAGCAACGGTCTGCTATACATAGCAATGGTCTGTTATACACAGCAACGGTCTGCTATACATAGCAATGGTCTGCTATACATAGCAACGGTCTGCTATACATAGCAACGGTCTGTTATACATAGCAACCTTCTGCCATTTAGCAATGGTCCGTTATACATAGCAACGGTCTGTTATACATAGCAACGGTCTGCTATACATAGCAATGGTCTGCTATACATAGCAACGGTCTACTATACATAGCAACGGTCTGTTATACATAGCAACGTTCTGCCATTTAGCAATGGTCCGTTATACATAGCAACGGTCTGTTATACATAGCAACGGTCTGTTATACATAGCAACGGTCTGCAGCAGAGAGTTAAAGAAGCACCGGGGGGAGACTGAGAAGCAGTTTCATCTTATAAATTTAGGCGTGGTCTAATTTAGGTTTAGAGCTTATTGATGGATTTCTTAATTATTCTTGCATCTAATATCAATAATCAATTTCTTAAACTGACCTTATTTCTATACATAGCAACGGTAAGTTATACATAGCAA
>CAKALU010068541.1:0-10892 GCA_916700995.1 Hozukius guyotensis
TGTTTGTAGATAAAGTATTTTTGTCCAGCCCATAATATACCATGTGCACCTTTCAGAGAGGTAGAGCCCCAGAGAGAGTTTCCAGCATTTTATCCTATTATAGTTTGTTTTTTCAGCCAACAATAACAATTTAATTTAGACTCTAATAATGTTAAATGCAGATTGAAACAAACTTAATTTAAAACTTCCTGAGGGCTCTCCCCCATAGGAGCCCTGTGTAGTTAGTTTGGTTTAATGTATGAGATTAATTATAACAGAGCACACTGGGAGCTGTGAAGTTTATTTTCTCCTCCATTTGGACAAAGACCCCAGAACAGAACTGGGCTGAGCAGCGATTTGAGCATACTGACCAGTAGAATTGCAGATAGAGTGACGTCCTCTGGCCCAAAACTACATTTTGTCAGACACATCCATTACAAAATATCCTGAGCATCGCATGCATTCAAAAAATATGCTCTATTGATTACAACTCTTAGTTAACAGTTTTTAAAAGAGCTGTATGGACATTGATTATGCGTCAATCATGCCTGCTGGCAGTCAGCCGGGTTCAGCCAGAGAAAGATGTGAATGCATTACTGGCCAAGACAGCAATATCCATTGGTATGAATGAGGCGCCATCTTGGAAGACCTTATCCAAGTCTCATATTACATCCATTATTTGGAAAGCAGTTAACTATAGATAGCTGGCTACTTCCTGGAGGATATTAAATTATGAAGTAACTGTCTCACTGTTGTCATTGGCTGGTGCTTCATCACGCCATTATAGCTTGGAGAAAGCTGAAGACTGCAAGCTGGATTTTTTAGTGTTGCATCTCCCAGAGCAGCCTTTGTGTTGTGTGTATGCATGCAATGTTGGTGCACATCCAAGAATAATTAATTCTCCCCTGCAAGACAAGAGAATGTGTTTTCTGTACAGAGGATCTCTGTAAAAATGGGAAGTATTAGATAAATGTCTCACAGCCAACAAGTCCTCATACCTAAAGGACAAAACAGTTTATGAGTGACATCCAAAGCAACCTTTTTTTTTGACTGATCCAAAAAAGGTTTATACGAGCAGGATTTAGCCATGCTGGCATGGTTTGAGGAATGGCAATGTCAGTCTGTCAGTTGGTCAGTCTGTCTGTCTGTCGGTTAGTTGGTCGGTCGATCCACCGCAGTAGCCCAGATATATTTAAACAACTGTAGGATGGATTGCCATGACATTTTGCGCAGACGTTTATGATCTACAGATGATGAATCCTAACAACCTGACCTTTCATCTAGCGCCACCATCAGGTCAAAAATGTAATTTGTTCAATTCTTTTTGTTTATGACCCGCAAAACTAATGACATTCACGACATTCACAGGTGAACTTTGTGTCATGTTAATTATCATGTTAGCAGCTTCACAGAGCTGCTAACATGGCTGTAGACTCTTGGGCTGTGTCATTTTGTAGTGCTGTCCAAATGTGTAGTGAGAATTATTATACCCTATTTAGTGCACTCAAAATATCCCACAATGCATTGTGAAAAGTTGTAGACAATGATGGTCACTAACCGAGCACTACATACCATCATACACTGAAGCCAAAACGGCTTGACTGCCGAGTGATAAAGTACCCGGATATTGCGGCGACCTTCCGCATCCACTGGGCCCATAGAGCAAATGCACTAGCGTTTTCCTTTAAGTCTAGCAGCGCCGCCATTACTGCGGTGGCAAGTCGTAGTGACTCCACTGTCTGCTAACTGTCTTAACCGGTGACTTTCAGCAGAAAGCGTCTGTGGTTTCTCGTAGTAACTTACATAAATGTTCGGCGCAGATAATAAACACAGATAAGTATGTATTTGAAATGGATTAAATTCAAATTGAAGGCTTTTACAAGGACACCTACGTGTTCTGTTTGTGTTTTTTAACAGCTGCGGTCACTACGAGCAACCACAACGCATTCGGCTGACAGTCAGTTAACACGGTTAGCAGACACTTTTGTGATGCCGACCGAATAGTTAGAGCGACTAACTATATATTTCACAGTAACGCCACAGATGGTTGATTGAGTTAATTTATTCTGTGGGACAACCACAGCCCCCAGACAGTGTCTCAGCACACTAACACAGTTAGCTAACGTTAGCTAAGCAGTGTTAACTTAGCTGACATTACTTGTTTCACCCTGTTAGGCTAACGTTAGGCAGCTGAGAACTGCTCAGATTCTTCCCGGACTCCTAGACATCGTTGTCAAAAGTAAAGTAACATTGAAATTAAAGATAAAAGTAGAAAATTGTGCACTTCTTAGGACAGCTTGTATTCAAACATGTACGTATTGTACGGAGATACCACCGCAGTAATGGCAACTTGGTTACTTCCGGTATTTCACTGGATTCGTTTATATAGTCCTCTACATAGAACTCCCTGGATAGTGAGTAAGGAGTAGTGAATGAGTGGATGATTTTGAACACAGCCTTAGTTTTGTTTACCTGCGACCCCTGCGGTTAATTTTAGGCAATGAATAACCAGTAACTCAGTTAAGATTATGGAAAGATCACCCTTCATGGTTAAAAGCAACCGATGCTGACTGTTGGTCATTGATGAGTCTCTGCAATCTCTGGCTTGTACACCAAATCATCCACCCAGACCTCCTCCCCTTAGACTTGTTGTGGTGATATAACAACATCATGATACTTTCACTTCTTCTGCTTAAAGAGGACTGTCATTGTTGTCTCAACAAAAGGTCACTTCACAGGGAAATATAAACAAAAGTCATTTCAAGCTTCTGAACAAAGCACCAATGCTGTTGGCTGTCATGTTATCATGTTGTTCATTCACAGAACGGTAACGATTAATGAGAAGAACGGGGCTTAGCTCTCTGCAAGGTCCCCATGAGGCTGACATTATGACCACAGCGGCTCATTGGAGACTATGAGTGATCCGTAACTCTCGAGGCTCTGCTCTGCTCAAAAGGAAAGAAAGAAATACATTTCATGTTCCCAGTGGTGCACACCACCACGCTCACATCCATTGTGCCCACACATGTGTGAAATTAAAGCTATCACGACCTTACATCTGACTGAGAATGCTATTTCTCTTGATAAAACATTTCGGCTGCAGAAGTATCAGCGAGGACACATTTTCTTGCTTTGATGGCCTCGCAAGTCACAAGGGTAATAGCAACAAGATGCATCTACATGTACTGTAGGTGGTGTCAACAGATAGAAATGGAGGGTGAGCTAATGTGAGTGTGTGTGTGTGTGTGTGTGTGTGTGTGTGTGTGTACATGTACACCAGCTCGCTTATGTGTGTACGTGTATCCATATTCATTAGATGTGCGGAGGAGAATCCAATAACGATTGTGTCAGTTGAGATTAAAGAGATTGACCTTTGGTGACTTCAAGTGGAGCAGTTGTGTGTGTGTGTGTGTGTGTGTGTGTGTGTGTGTGTGTATGTGTGTATATGGGTGAGGGTAGGCGGGGATTGTGGAGGTTTGACAGTGAGGTAGAGGAGGAAAGAAAAAGGAAGGAGGCAAAGAGGGGAAAAGGGACACAGGAATGTCACCAGCAGAGCCTCCCATCCAGTGGGGTTTATCTCAGGTAACACTGGTTTGTTTTGTTACAGCAGGTGCAATGCAAGCTGTTCTTTTGACACCTGTGGAAACACTGGGAATTGTTTCAAAGCAACAGAGAAAGTGAACAAAAGAAACTCAAAAAGAGCAAAACATTTACAAGTGTAGGTAAAAGTAATTTGCTTATAAAGCAGGATGCAGGATGATTAAGCTGCATTAATAGATTGTTTTTGGCCACCTGGGGCCATTGGAACAAGCTGTGAACACAACATTATTATCACCTTATAAAGTTGTTGAGGACAATTGTTTTACGCATCCAGCAGACGTGAAGCAACATTAGCATTCATTTTGAGTCCTGTTTCTGTCGACTTGAAGTCCAATAATTACTCTACCTTTAGCTCTCTTTTGATCTCAAACAACTCAGATTTCTGTCTCTTTAGCTGCTTCTGTATGTTCACCAGCTAGTCGCTAACTTTGTCTGTCTGGCATACAGCGGCTTTATCAGAGCTTTTTCCCTGAGTACCAGCTGTCTGCTGCAGCTGGAAACAAAGTTGATGAGAACAATGAGCTAAAAGATGTTGAAACCATAGACTGCATATATAGATGGACGACGCGTCTCCACTTCCTTCCACTGTACATAAAGGAAGCCACAATATCTCGGATACGGGAGCTGTCATCTTGAGATTTTGAACCAGAGTCTAGTGATCGGGGGGCTTGAGCTGCAGTATTGAGGTCCCGCCCACACACCATCCGCAGCACGGCTACAGTTTGCTAGCGTGAGCCACCTAGCTGCTACGTTAGCACCACGGTAGCTGTTTGGCTAGAAAGACACAACAACTAACCATTATATCTCTATAACTACATTTATGGTTAAATTGACACATGTTCTATTACACAGACTGGTGACCGTTATTGAAAGTTAAATTTTACATTTCCTCTCTCGTACAAATCCCGAGCCTCCGGCTGCGACTACTTTACTCAGAGCAGCTGTCAATCATGACGTCTCACCCCCTTTTTATAGCATCAAATAACTAATTAAAACCAAACTTATATGTGACGTGTATTTTGACTTTTTTATTTATGACCTATACTGCAGCCAGCCACCAGGGGGCGATCGAGATGTTTTGGCTTCACTTTTAGGGAACTGTCATGTCGTCCATCTTTATATACAGTCTATGGTTGAAAGATTCCAGAGAGCTTAGGGGTAATGCAGAGTCGGGTAATAATTGCCTGTGGGATCATTATGGGGAGCAGCCCCTCTCACATTACAAATAAGTAATTTGATCCATTATAGGGATGCTAATTTTGAATTTTTTTCCTAATCGATAGCCGACCCTCGTTAACTAATTATTAACCATTAACCGACAACATTAGTGCGTTGCACAGAGCGGTGCTGTGGTTTTAATGCCTAACAATCTGCCCAGCTGCAATGTAAGCCGATGCACAGACAGGTTAAATCCATCATTTATCGCCAGCTGCAGTCAAACAGACAACTGAGTCCCCAGTTCACCCGTCTGGGAGAGTTAGCAGCCACGATGCTGCGTGTATTGTCGTGGACACATGCAGCCACTTTCCCAGTAAGTCTCCACCGCATCACTTAGTTTAGCTGCGAGGTTGTCAGCTGTGTGTCTGGCTGCCATACTCTGTCAGCCGGCGTAACGTTAGTGAGTGTCCAGCGGACCGTGTGTGAATGGCTGCAGTGAGTATGGGGTTGTCGGTGGTGTTATAGCTGTGAACAGTGCAGTGTGTGTACAGTTTATTTGTCGGTGAATAAATGCTACAACTCGTCAAGACCCAAGCCAAGCTCCGGTGTCTTGCATCACCGGCTCAGGCTTTCTTAAGGTGGCTGGTGGACCAGCTTTTCTCCTTAGAGTGACAAGTTGCTCCTCTGAGTTTTGTTCAGCTTTTTATTTAATTTTTTATATTTCTTTTAACCGTCTGAAATTTGGTTAAACGGTTAAATATTAACATTCCTAGTATGTACACATCTCTTCTGTTTACACTTGTCAACATGATCACTATTAGTTATTTATTTATGTATCTAATGTTCCATGTTTCTAAAATACCAACTTTTGAAATTCCCGCTGCAGCTTAAACATTGATTTTTCAACCTTTTCCAGTCTACTCCATAAACACGGCTGAGCATGGTGAAAGCGAGTCTATTCTGGGAACAGTTAATGGAGTTTCAGCTTGGATCAAACACACAGAGAATGTCGGAATGACATTTCTCTTCCATCAGGGAGAAAGTACTTTTGAGCACTGTGTCGACGAGGCCCGAATTGGCACTCAGGTAATCAAGGAGTCTCTGTTTGTCTGAGTCAGTTAAGAGGGTGGAACAGGGTGGTCATTTATTTTGTGGTTGTAGAAATAGCGGGAACAGAGAGGAAGAAAGACACAAATGGGAAGGCTGCTTCTCTACAGGATGATTTTAGTGCGGTAGTAACTGTGCTGTAAACACTCCCATTGGTGCTCCTGTGAATGGACACACACATGCGGAGACATCTTGAGAGTGCAATACGATCTTATGTCTGCTTGTGAGAAGATTTGCAGGGTGTCTGGTTCATTGTATTCATGCCATGAATGGCCTTTGTTGACACACATAAACACGCTATCTGCGCTGTGTAGGCACTGAGCTTGAGCTGACTCTCCTGTGACCTTTACCTGCCCCACTCCACTATTGCAGAGTGAAAGTGACTGGGGAGAATCAATGGTCTCCTCTCATCAGACACACACATACAGAGAAACCGACACGCACACTCACCCGCCACGACCATCATGCTGATGTAGGTGGGGGACATGAAGCCAGCGCTTGTCCCCTGGCGTCCCTCCAGCAGCCGGTGTGTCCTCTGTCAGACAGCCTGACATTCAGCACAGCAGTAACTCATCGATCCACATACAACAGGAGAGAGAGAGGGAGAGACCACAAGAGAGATGAGGGGGAGGGAGAAGATACGCTGCAGGGCTGATGGAGCGATAGCTAGCTGGAGCAATAGATAGCATCAGAGAGTTGATAGAGAGCTATCAGGAAGAAAGTGGGGGCGTAGAGCCTCGCTGGAAAGCTGACTGAGTGATGGACTGGTGAAAGTGGGATAGCCTGCCACTGGGCTGACAGGAACTCTGTCAGCTCCGAACAAAGTACAGTGCTGTTTTGATGACTGGGTACTACTGGGTACTTTGAAATGGTTAGGGCTTTTTTATACCTCTGTAATGCCTACTGTCTGTGGTCAGCACAGTGTGTAGGCATGCTGAGCATCTAAATCTCTGATGTACTGTGTAGGTTACATCGAGTTTGACTTCAAACTCAGAAGTACCCTGTGTAGTTGTCTTGTAAACATTCAGAAGTATGTTTATAGGCAGTTTTTCTCAGCAAAAGGAACTGTTTGCATCCTTCAGGCCTAAACGTGTTGAATGCAAACATCTATTTGCTATGTAAAGATATAGAGGAGTAAGGTCTACCTGAGCAGAGAATGGAGTCACTCTCCCTTAGTGTGTGTTTGTAATCTCTGTGCTTTGTTTACATAGCCGGTCCGGGTGTGTGTGCATGTTAGTGCATATGATTCTAAATGCGTGTGCCCCACTGGCTAGCTAATCACCGCTGCTCTACACAGCACTCATACGGCAGTTCCTGCTGATAACGCCGTCCTGACCCACGGCGTCGTCACAGACGCATAGCCCAAACTCCGGTTCCCCCCAGGTTAAAGGATAACTTAAGTATTTTTTCCCATGTTTTTTTGTCTAAGTGACTAATGGGGAGAACACTTTTTGAAACTGGTCCAGTACTGAGGGAGAACGCTGCAGCCGCCAGCCACTAAACGGACTGTAATGTACTCATTTGGGGAAACCTGGCACCGTCAGTTTATGTCCACTAAAAGTGCTTGTTTTTGCCACTGACAGGCTCAGATTGTTGTTATGAGTGTCTGACAACATTATGGAAATGGCTTACAGAGAAATAAAACATTTTTCCTACCTTTACCTCTTTACCTTTTCTTGACCTAACTCAAGGTCCACATACGAAGCTGTTTTTTTCCCCACTGCATCTCACAATCTTCCTCAATGGATGGAGTTTGCTCAGTTGTCATGGAGATAGCTTATTTGTCATCATGTGACCTAAGCATGAAACGACAACAGGTCGTCATCAGGTGGTCTTTTAGTGTAAGATGTGAATTTGTAAGTCTGATATTTTGAATGATTTTAAACTTGCACTGTTTATATCCATGTTTAAATTGGTTACCAGTCTTCTTCTTCTTCTTCTTCTTCTGCACTTTTTTTGCTGGTGCATTGCCCTATTTTTTGGCATGTTACTGCCACAAACTGCCAATTCAATAACATGGTTAATATATTATGGATTTACCTAGCCCTCCTCTGCTTGTTTCGCCCTTTCATCTTCTTTTCGTGTTTAACCGCTGTGTGTTGTGTGCGCAAAACACTCAATTTGTGTACTGTGTCACCCACATTCTCGTGCACGGATCCTCATGCAATTACTAGTAGAGCACAAGACTGAACGCAACAGTGACTTGCTCATGAAAGTATTATACTACATAGTGCCACCAGAAGTCAAAACTTCCACAGGGATGATGTAGAACAATGTCTAAATTGTATTTTGTGCCACTACACCAAATAGATAGTACATAAAAGATGGTAAATAAATACTTTGTTGGATAATGTTGTGGAGAATACCTGTGGGTGCAGCCAGCAGTGAGACATACAGTAGCAATAACACTTATCTATTCCTACTGGCAGTTGCACTTAATCTGCATTAGGTATTGTCCTTATAGCTTATACTGTATATCTTTGTCACTCTCTTTGTAACTCTTATCTTTCTTCCTCATGCACACACACACACACACACACACACACACACACACACACACACACACACACACACACACACATTTCTGCAAATACATCACTCGCTCACATCTCCTCTGGTTTTTCTATCCAGTATTAGGACTATTTTATTTTATTTCCCATGAGATTTTATATATTTCATTGTTGTTACAGTATTTTTCATCATGCTGATTGTATTACCCACGCAGTCGTGTCTTCGCTTGTCGCCTTCATCTTTTTTTATTGTTGTTTTGTCTGTTTTGTTGTTTGTGGTTATTGATTACATCTCTGCCCACAATGTTTTTTTTACCATCATAATTTAGCACTGTTTTTCTTCTCACTGTGCAAATATGCTACATTCTAGATTAATTATGTTTTTATCAATTGAAAGGTATTTAACTGTAAATCTACAGTACAAAACGTGTAGAGTGTACTGCTATGGTTGGTCATTTCAAAATACATGTTTGTCTTTTTAAATCTTGCCCAGCTGTCCCTCCATTTGATTTGGGGCAGAAACGATGTTCTTGTCATCCTCTTTTGGTCGGGCTCCAGACAGAGTGCTGCTAATGACTGCTGCTGCCTCCATTCACAATCATCCTGGATGATTAGGACTGTGACCTTTAGCGGAGCCAGATAATTCAGAGCTTAGTGATTTTTATCCCCCTCTAAATTCTGACAGAGAGAGATAGAGAGAAAGAGAGAGAGGCAGATTGGGGCTTATCAGAAAGGAAGAGGGAGCAGATCAGAGAAACAAGGTGTAGAGGAGAGGATGAGGAGAGAAATGAATGATGAGGAAGAGGGTGTGGAGGCTCAGATGAAGGGGGGGAGGATTGCACCGCGCTACTCACCCTGGAGGCACTGACATTATCTAGGAGAGACAGGCATCAGGGAGAGGGGAGGCGATGAAAGGAGAGGGGGAGGAAAAAGGTGGAATAAAAAGGAGTGAAATGTAGCTTTTGACGTTCTTCAAAAACACCTGACATTTACCTGTTTTTCATGTGTTTGGGCTAGACAATCGGAGTCCAGTAAAGGCCACCAGTCCCCCCCCACCCCCTCACTCTTTCTCTCTCTCTCTCTCTGCAGCAGGAATGTCACCTGTGTCTGCTGGGTTCACTCCATTTTCATTAGCGCTGAAAACAGCCTTTACAATATACTGAGCAGATCAATCAATGACCAGGACGGAGGAATGTGTTGTTTGTCAGGCCCAGAGGAATCGATTCCTGATGCTAACAATTTCTGTTCATATACAAGTATCGGGGGGGTTGAGATTAGCTGGAGACCAGAAGGGTACTTCATGAATGATGCCAGGAGGAATGAAGGTCTCGCTTCAGGTGAAGTGCAGGGCTCCAGACTAACTTTTTACATTGGTTGCACTGACACACCTAACTTTTTCATTTAGGTGCGCCCAAAATTTTTCACTGTGCCTTTTTACACTGCAATGATACATTTTAAACGTTTTGTCAGTTCCCATAGGCCTACACTAGGGACGTCAACATACCAGATATCTAGTGGTCGATACCAATACCAGTGAAATTCCATGATTCTCGATACCAATTCGATACCACAGTAAAAAACTAAAATAAATCAATGAATCCCATCCACTCTTTTATTACCGTTGCATACTGTTTTTTGTTAGGGAAGTTAAACAGGTCATAATTCCGTCACTATTATCTATTTTATGTAAAAAAATCTCCTTCAAACAATTGGATTTATTCACCAAAAACTACATTTTACAAGATTACATTTGAACTAGGGCTGTCAAAGTTAGCGCAACAATAACGCGTCAACGCAGATTCATTTTAACGTCACTAATTAATAATCTTCAACACATTAACACAATTTGCGATTTTTAATTAACCTCTTAAAAATCCGTCAGGCCGCCGTCAGGCCGCCGTCAGGCCCGGCCGCTATTCAATTTCGGAGGTTGTAGCGGGCTCAGTTTTAAAGCTAGAGTGAACGTACTGGCATCATATGAAACTAGAAAACCTAATTAATCCATTGGTACCAACCATGTTATACTAACAACTTGACCTCTGACCTTAAGATATCTGATCAAGATTAGGCATCTTACCGAGGACCGGGAAAGACAGGTGGTGGAGCGGTGCTCCGCCGATGATGTCAGGTCTGGGCTGGGCTGTTTAGGGACGAAAAAAACAATCCATAGTTCTCTTCATTTTAAATTACCGGTATGTTTTCCAACTTCCTGTTGGACTGGTTTCAGAAAAACTGACTTGTGACTTCTTCAAGATTTTATAATTGCAACAGAAACAACATTTAAAAAGGAAATTATAAGATGAAGAAAAGGCAGTATTTTGTGGCCTCCTCTTAAGTGTGCTTCATGAAACTGAAATATGATTTACCAAAATTCGTCAAGGCTTAGTGCCTAAGCTTGCTTTGTGAAATACCCCCCAATCATTATCATGTTCTCAAGCCCTCATCCAGCTGCTCATGTGGAAAACCTGTTGGCTTTGCAGTAATTTTTCCTGTCCATTATAGTAAATTGCATCATTACAAACCAAACGCGAGCAGGAA
>CAKALU010068541.1:16910-38656 GCA_916700995.1 Hozukius guyotensis
AAAAAACTATCATGGTCATTTTCAAAGGGGTCCCTTGATCTCTGACCTCCAGATATGTGAATAAAATTGGTTCTATGGGTACCCACGAGTCTCCCCTTTACAGACATGCCCACTTTATGATAATCACATGCAGTTTTGGGCAAGTCATAGTTAAGTCAGCACACTGACACACTGACAGCTGTTGTTGCCTGTTGGGCTGCAGTTTGCCATGTTATGATTTGAGCATTTTTTTTATGCTAAATGCAGTACCTGTGAGGGTTTCTGGACAATATTTGTCATTGTTTTGTGTTGTTAATTATTTCCAATAATAAATATATACATACATTTGCATAAAGCAGCATATTTGCCCACAGTATTAAATACTTGACAAATCTCCCTTTAAGGTACATTTTGAGAAGATCAAAAATTTGCTAATAATGTGTGATTAATTGCGATTAAATATTTCAATCGATTGACAGCCCTAGTTTATATCCTTTGAGTGTATGATACATGCAACATTCCAGATCTTCTGTTTAATTGCTTTCATTCAACAAGAGTGAATACATTTAGATAACTTAATCTTAACTCACTAATGTGAGTATTAAACCATATATGGAAACTTCTGAAACTTCTCCTGCGCCATATCTTCCCCCGTTGACCAGCATGTTCAGTGTCCCGTCTATAACAGCGCTAAAATACACTGATGTTGAGTTGTACCTAAAGTGGACTTTGAAGCGGTACAGACATTAATATAATGTTGATAAAGATGTTTAAGTTTAGTCGAAATTTCTTTCAGAACTGAACACAAAGAACAGTGCATTATAAATAAGTCTAGCTCAAAGCAGTACAAATGGATTTTATTTGGGCAGCGGAACAAATGGTATATAAAACATTGGTCTTTTTCACATTAGACATTTAATAGGAAAAGCAAAGGTGTTAATAATACCATTAACAATGGCTCTGTTCTACTCACAATCCCAGTGAGTCATGACAGTGTGACAGTGGCCCTGTTCAGACCTGGTATTAACACGTGTCCTGGGAGATCCATCACAAGTGGACAGCTCTAAGTACAGGTGTGAATGCACTCAAGACACATTGAGATCCGAATGCTCAGACCGCATTCAGAGGTGGTCTCGGCCACATATGGCCACATTCTTTTAGTAGTGTACGTAGTGTATACTCACCTGACGTCCCGCTGAGATCCGCGGGTCTCACTGCGCACCTCATGTGAATAGACGGGCAGACGCGAGCGTTTGCCTGCCTCGCGGCATGAAAACGGTTCTGTGCACTACTGTATCCCTGTCAGTTTTCTTTATAGCAACATATTTAAATATATCATATCTATTAGGCCGATAGGCTACCTATATCAGACTAGGCACGGGACGTGCATTGCTGCCTGCTGTTGGTGATGTGATGTGGCGGTGTTCTGGTGCGCTGCACAGATCTGACACCCGCCCGCCGACCCGCTCGCTCGCTCTCATCCCCGGCTCTCGAAGCTTTGTACGCCGCTGTTGCCTCGCAAAGGCGGCGGTGTTGGCAGCACGGAGGTCCCCGGGGATCGCCAGTAGATAATAACCGACTGACATTCCTGTAATATTACGTTGCGACATCTGCTGTATGTGTTTACTACGTCTTTATTTGCATATAGAGCGGGGAAGTGAGATCCAATCACAAGTGGTCACTCAAGACGCATGTGGAGACGCATTCTAATGCCAGGTGTGAACAGACGTATACTTAAAGCTGTCCATCTGTGATCGGATCATCCAAGATGCATTTTAATGCCAGGTCTGAACAGGGCCAGTGAGCCAACAAATACTAGGACCCGGAAACTGAAGCAGCTAAATGGAATTCAGCCATCATTAATTTAATTATTTATATCTGTGCTTTTCCTACTGTGACATGTCAACATGTCTTCTGTCTCGTTCTTTCTTTTCCCGGCTGATAAAAAGACCAGGAGTCGCTGGATAAAACACATCAGGTAAGATAATGTTACATTTGTGCGTGGATCATAGCTGAGTTAGCTAGCTGGCTAGTGTTGGTGACGTATATTGTGCGAGACAATAGACGTAGTTCACTGAGCGGTTTCACACAAAAGTAAATGATACTACGACAAACTGAGACTTTCTTGACTTGTAAAATTATCTTTTAAATTGACAAACATGTGTATTCCACATTTCCCAGTCTGTATATGTGTTATTCAAGGCGCAATTCAAATTAGATCAAAAAAATATCTGACTAACGTTCATATTGTTTTCCAAAATAAGGTCCCATGGGGTTCACCGGAAGGGGAGGGACTTTGCCTCTCTATTGGCTGCCAGTGTGGGCTTTGACATAATAAAAAAGAGCACATAAGAAGTATGAAAAAATACATTGCCAATATGCTGTGATATGATACATTTTTTATATACTTCCCTCCCTTACTTCTTTCCTCTCTTCCTCCCACCTTGTACCCTTCCCTTCTTTGACTTCCTTGTCTTCATTGGGAGCACAAATTAAACATCTGCCCAGCAGTTCATCAGCATCAGCTCTACTTCCTGTACTGGGTTTGTGAGGTGGAGCCATCAGCACCAAGTTATGAAGCTTGTTCAGTTTGTATAACTGTAGAGAAAAGAACAGTTATACTGAGCCAAAATCAAGGTAACAAGCGCAGGTGTACCAAGGCTGTCTGCTTTCTTGACAAGACGCTCGCTGTTTCTCTTTGTGCCCAATTGTCTGCTTCACAACTAAATGGATTGGGTTGAGAGGAACACTGTTGGATCAATGTGCTGTCTAGGAGAAGGAGTGGGGAATGAAAGTGATAATGGTAGAAAGCGTACAACACACACACACAGTCTTCCACTCAGACCAGTCTCAGCATGCCTCACTGCAAGACTTGCTGTTCTTTTCAATCACACACACGCACACTGACGGCCTGTCGTACCTACACACACAGACACACAGACACACATGCACACACACACACACAGAAGGGGTGTCAGTCTTGATTTGAGTTGTTCTGTCAGTCTCTCAGTAGTGATTTTTATTCCAGTTTTATGCTGCCAAGAAGACAACAACCGTTTTTCTGCCATCCCTTTCATTCCCTCAGACAAACAGCTGTCTGTCAGACACACACACACACACATGGACTCTCTCTCACACACACAGACACACGCAAACACACACACACACACACACACACACACACACACACACACACACACACACAGCCGTCAGAATACACTGATGAATTCCCTTGGTTGAATTATTGCATCTGCCAATCAACTTCCCCATTATTCTTGTGAGTTTTGCATCCTGTCACTAGAGGATTTGTTTTGTGTGGGTGGACGAGGCAATAATGTTGCTATTTCTTCTCTCTCTTCTTTGTTTATGTTACTGATTTACCTCAACCCCTCCTATCTATACGTCTTCTTATCCTCTTCCTCTCTACGTCTAAGTAGGGCTGTGCAATTAATCGAATTTCAATTACGATTTTGTCTTACAAAGATAATGAAAACAAGATAATCGACATAAAACAATTATCGCGCCGCATCCCATTTCACAATGCCACTCTTGTGTTATAAATGCATCCCTTTCCTTTACAGCGATGGGCTTTCGCCCCACTCGGCGGGTCAGGGACTGCCACTTGTTGTGGGAGGATCCCCCTTGTTGGGACGGAGCTCCCGGCGCCACTGTCAAACAGGGCGGACTGCCCTCTGTGTGGCGATATCGGCAACCCACCCGACCCGGCTTGAAACACAGACCCATCCTGTTTACTGTGCTTTGTGGGTGTGACTTTTTTTGCCATGTCATCACCATTCATATCTATTAGGGCTGTTAAAGTTAACACGATAATAATGCGTTAACGCAAATTCAGTTTAATGCCACTAATTTCTTTAACGCATTAACACAACTTGCGATTTTTAGGTTGTAAAGCTAGAGTGAAGATACTGGTATCATATGAAACTGGAAACCCTAATGAATTCCAGACGTTGGTACCAACCATGTCAAGAAGGAGGCTAAATAACGCTCCAAATTAACACTAAATTTTGTTGAGGAAAAACTGGCATGGCCATTTTCAAAGGGGTCCCTTGACCTCTGACCTCAAGATATGTGAATGAAAATGGGTTCTATGGGTACCCACGAGTCTCCCCTTTACAGACATGCCCACTTTCTGATAATCACATGCAGCTTGGGGCAAGTCATAGTCAAGTCAGCACACTGACACACTGACAGCTGTTGTTGCCTGTTGGGCTGCAGTTTACCATGTTATGATTTGAGTATATTTTTTATGCTAAATGAAGTACCTGTGAGGGTTTCTGGACAATATTTGTTATTTTTTTGTGTTGTTAATTGATTTCCAATAATAAATATATACATACATTTCCATATAGCAAGCACATTTGCCCGCTCCCATAATGATAAGAGTATTAAATACTGGACAAATCTCCCTTTAAGGTACATTTTGAACAGATAAAAAATGTGTGATTAATTTGGGATTAATCGCAATTAACTATAGACAACCATGTGATTAATCCCGATTAAATATTTTAATCAATTGACAGCCCTAATATCTATACAAGCAATGGGTTTATGATTAAATTGTTTGCTAGAGTTCTTAATAGATCTAGCCTCTAAATGTTGCTCTCAAAGTGCACCAGATTGATGCATTTAACTTTAAAATATACAACATTTTCTTTGTAAATGCATGATGGTTCCAAAGTCTAAGGTATCAGCTTCTTTACCTTGCCACCCCACAAGCTACGACTATGACTAGGGAACACTAACCTGTCTGCCCAGTGTGAGCGGGTCATGTACATTTATGAATTCTGTTCTCCCAAGTCACACTGTCATCACATTACACCTCTCAGTACTTTTGCCTTTTCTGCATGGTGACACTAGTGACAGCCCCACAAGACCTCCATGTCAGAGCCGTTTCTATCTCTGCAGATCGCTACATTATTGAAGCTTTTTTTATTTTCAAAGGAGCAGACCATAACAGTTTAAACTTGCCCTTGGATCCTGAAAGCGTGACTGACAGTCACACACTTCCTGCTCGCTCTTTATCTCTCACACACACATGCCCTCGGTGGCTCTGCTTTATTATACAGGCAAAGACGAAGGGAGTATCAAGCAGGTAAAGAAGACAGAAAGTGCAGTGAAAAGACAGTTCTGAGAGCAAAAGAGCAACCTTGTCCAGTGATCCACAAAGCAGGACAACACACAGAAATAGAGGAATGTCACCGGCAAATAAAAGTGTGTGTGTGCGGCTGTTTTTTTATGGTTTGACAGCTTTAAAGCCCTGACACACCAAGCCGACGGTCGGCTCTCGGACAGTTTGGGACCGTCGGTGAGCATCTGTCTGCTCTAGTTTGCCCGTGTCAGAGATTTTTTGGCCGATTCAGCATGTTGAATCGGCGGCGGAGCTCGTGGGTGAGAGAAATCTCTCTGATTGGCTGTTCAGCTTAAACGAATCAGTGCACGAGAAGAGAAATGGACGTGAGGAAAGTCAAGAGGAAAAACACAGAAGACTCTTCTTATTTTTCATCTTCATCTCATCTGATCGTTCCAATATACAGATATTTTCACAACGACATGACCGTCTGGAATGAAGCTAAGTGGTGAGTGAGAGTGGTGTGAGATAGAGATACCATTTCGATACCATTTTTTCCTTCACGATACCGATTCCAATACCTGAACTTGTGGTTCCTGCCGATACCGAGTACCAATCTGATACCAGCATGATAAAAAAATATATTGTTGTCATTATTATTAACAGCTTGTTGGATTTCCACTGTGAAATATTGCCAAGTCGTTGCTCTGACTACCGTTACCATTACACTCACACTAACAAACTACCTGCCATCAGTTCTTCTTCGCTGCTCTAAAACAGTAGTTGCCAGTGGCAGCCATGATACATCAGCACAGTGAAAGCTACTGTTTTGGAGCGATGAAGAAGACTTGATTTCCTGTTAAACCAGTTGATTTTTTCTGGGTTCATAAATTATGGTATCGGATTGGTGCATAGACTGGCATACTCGCTGATACCCAATCCTGAATTTTGGGCAGTTTTGGACATTTCAGAAAAACTTGTGTGAAAATAGTCGGCAAACGCCGCTTTGTTTCATCTACGTATCATAACAACGGCTTGTTTATCTGCTGTCCTCGGTCTTCCGGTTTCCCTTTTTGATTGACGAATACAGACTACCGCCACCTGCTGATGTGGAGAGTAATTTCCTCTCACGCAGGCGCAGAACGTACGTGCTAACTGGCCGTCGGCTGTAGTCTTTGCGATGTGTTCAAGTGCAACTTGTCAGCCAAGACAAAGGCGACGTGAGGCGACGCAACAGTTGACCTTCATCGCCACTAATTCTCTGATGTCGGGTTGGTGTGTCTGAGCCTTTAGAGCGTCTCTGTGTACCTACAGGACTCATCTACTCCCTCCGCTGGGCTTATTTTCACACAATGCGACCACATGGCACTTCCATGGGGGGTTTGCTGCATCTGTTTATTTACACTGAGATGGACAGGGGAGTGGACTGGCTGAGTAGCTGATACTGGGGGCTTGATCAAAGAGGCAATGCTGTTTTTTTTTTTAGGATAACCATCCCCTGAGGATTTGAGGCCAGGGGCTATTTCTACAGTACCGAGAGCCCTGGTAAGCTCCTGGGGCCAAAATAATGTTTAGGGTGAACGGGATTGAAAAGAAGGGGAGAGAGTTAAGACAACAGAGGTTTGGATGAGGTAAAGACAGCGAACAAGCTTTCTGGCTGACTAGTGTGGGGATAGGGTGAGGTGGTGGAAGCTGTGTTGGTGGGGAGGGGGGGTGCATTGTTTATTAAAATGGGGGTTGTGAGGTAAGTGTGGCTGTGCAGACCAACAGATAGAGCCATATCGCAGGGCTCCAGCTTAAAGAGGCATGTTTCAATCATTGCCACCGGCTCCATCGCACTGCCAGAACGCACAGCTGTTGGCATGTAGGTGTGTGGGAGATTGTGTGTGTGTATGTGTGTTTTTGTCTGTATTTTTGGCAGCATGTGTATACGGGTCTGGCAGAAGCATGCGGCTAACCATACCGTTATTGAGATTTAAAGCATCTCCTGAGCAGGGTCATGAAAACAAAGCTGCTAGTCCGAGGGCAGCGTTAAGAGACTGATTCTGTTTGTTTCCTGCCGCTCCGTGCTTGTACAGTATCTGTAGCAGAAATGTAATCAGGGTTATGTGTGTCCTCTGGGGCTCTTAGTGAGGGATGTTGTCATTCTGTACAGAGCAGAGAGGGTTGGTTTTGCCTGAGATGGCCTGATCATTTACATTGACACTGATGACGCCATTAGCCAGCTGCCAGGAAGCCTGTCAGACATGTTTCAGTAGGCAGCTCAACAGCGAGTCTCAGGCTCTAAAACTCAACTTCCTTTTCGTTGTGTCTATCTTTAATGTTAGTTTACTTAACGATTTAAAGGTCAGGATTCAATGAAAGTAGCTCAGATTTGCCGTAAGAAATGCATGACATTACAAAATGCCAGAACAGACTGGAGATCATCACTGCTGGAGGCGTCTATTTACCTATTACTGACAAACAAAAGCTTGGGTAATTGTTTTGATTTGAAGGCACAATAAAATGACAAGCATGGTCATAATGATACAGTAATAGCTTTTTTCCAACACTACAAGCAGATAATATGTGACTGAAAAATCATCTCTTTTCAAAAAACATCCAGTTCAAACAGTGCAGCCGTATGAAAACAGCATCTTTTTTACAGCTTAATGACACATACTCTCTTTCAGGCTGTCTACCCCGATCTCCACACCATTTATTATGTCAGCTTGCATCTCAAATTGCAAACATGCAGCAATAAAGACTTATTTAAATCGTTCACAAGACACACATGTTAACTAGAGGTGTAAATCACAAGTTTCATCATGATACGATATTATCGAGTCTTTGGATACGATATTTGCTGATATCACAAAGTCTGCCACCATACGATTTTGATCCGATTCAATTCAGGGCCCTGCGATCAACATGAGACGATATTATATTTCATATATATTTAACACAATCAGTTACATTTATATCAACTCACAAAAAGCAACTAAATTATGATTGGATAATTTTATTACTGGGCTCTTACATTTAAATGAGAAACAATCTATTCTTTTTAATAAAAACAATAAAAAATAGACCTCCTGTTCACTGTAAAGTGACAAATATGTTTGCCACACACAGAATTTCAAAATAAAGGCGTATCTTAAAGATGACAATATGTATCGATGTTTTCAATTTGTATAGATGATTTTGGATCATTGATCATTGAATCAATATCGTTACACCCCTAATGCTTACATACATCCACACACACACACCCATACCAAATATTTTAACAGTACTTTAGGGTTAAATGCCGTTACGCACCGGGGGCGTGACGAATAAGCGACACGAAAATGCGAAATACTCGCATGCAAATTTTATATGTCTAGGGCTTTTATTGTGAAATGTAAGAACAGAAAAGGGGTGGATCTGGTCTGCGCTGCCTTTGTTAAGGTTGAAAGGAGGACTAAAGTTTGCCGTCCTGGTTCGGACTACGGAGCCTCCGTGTTTTTGTTTCATAAATATAGGCGCAACTCATCCCGTTCTGCGCAACGTGATTCGTTCATGCCTTTATTCACGGTGCGAAAGCTCAGAAAAGCGACCTCGTTCCGGAAAAAAATCACAGCTTTTTATTATATATTATATATATTTTATTTAAGTGCAGCGTTCTGTGTGAAAATACTCATGGCAAAAACATCAGTTTGAAAAAAAATATATTGACGTGCGAAGTAATCGCGTGAAAAAAAACGCCCCCGGTGTGTAAAGGCCTTAATGCTGTAGTGCAGTGTGATGAAGGCCTAGACCACCTTCGCTCAGTTACTATGTCTGAACACATTACAGGTACATCATAGCATAACAAAGCAGCCAAGCTCTTGACAGGCAGTGAGATTACTGGATAGTATGTGTGAGTGTGAGTGTGTGTGTGTGTGTGTGTGTGTCTGTAGGATAAGAGTGGTGAGATAAAGATGAGAGGAGAAACATTAATTCAGGCACTTTCGAGGAAGCTCATTTTGATTAGCTTCTTTTGATATATGTGACAAGACGGTGAGAATTTTTCAGAAGTGGTGAAGCAGCCTGGTGGCTAACAGGCAGGAGGGTTCAGCTCCTTTGTCTCACACTTGTACTGATTAAATCAGCTCCAGAGGTACAACTAAGTGGAAATAGTCAGACTGGCAGTGTACTTGAGACAAAATACAATAAGATTCGTTTAAAATTGTGGATTTGTGACCAAAGGTGTAGCATTTGGTCATGATTGCTGGGGTGTGTGGGCTGACACAAACAGACTCCTCATTCACTGGCCCCCTGTACACCAGGACCTGCTATAGAGCAACAATATGGTCGTTTCTTGTATGTCTTAGTCAACACGTTGTCACTCCCAACTCGTCAAATACGGCAGCTTGGTCTGTGGCCCTATGCTTCAAACTATGACGCTCTAGGCACGTCAATTTTCCACACGTCCATTTCCGCTCGCTACATGCATACACTGTCTTTTCAAAATAAACTTCTGATTTCTCAGAAAACAACTTGGTTATGTTTAGTCAACAAAACCACCTGGCTAGGTTTAGGAAAAGATTGTGGTTTGAGTTAGAATAAGTATGTTTGTTACGTAGTTAAGTAGGCTACGTTACGTAAGCATCGTAACGTTAAATTAAACGTTGACTTTTGATTTCACATGGGACACTAACACCGGTCTCTTGGGTGAAAGTCCTATGTTTTTGGTCTCGACCGTCCACCCCGGCCTCCTCCCTTCGCAGACTCTATTGCTCTTTATACTATGTAACCACACTTCCTCCTTTACTCCGACCATAACTACAGCCACATAGAGCATCATAGTTTGACATATTTGACGAGTTGGGAGTGAGAACAGGCTGGTCATAGTATGTACAGTATGTCAAGCATGTCTTTTGGGCTGCATGTTTTTGGTTAACTTCCTGCAGAGAAGAGCTTAATGTTCACCCACTGCAACTCCTAAGATCCCCCTCTGGCATGGACATCATTATATGAATGGTTCTTGAGCTGAAGTGAGTGAACTGGCAGCGACTCACTAATTCATACTGTAACAGCAGCGTCGGGGCCTTTGCGCCAAATCTGATTTTGTTTAGAGTATACTGGAGCCTCGAGCAAGCGACTGAATGCACGATGTGGGGACGACTGAATCTCTTGAGAGGTGACAGATTTCATATGGCGAGGCAACAGTGAGACAAATGCGATTTTTAGCTGGCAAAGAGAGAAAGAGACTGTCAGTGCATTCCTTCAATGCCTCCTACAGTATCTCTTTTGAACAAAGAAGTGATAGCATGATTAGCAACTGTAGGAATGTGTAACAAGAAGGACAATCAAGAATATGAAGGGAATGCTCAAACCACATATACAGTAATTACAGGGTCACACAACAGTAATTAGGGGTCACTGCTTGCAATTTACATAGTTAGGGGTCACACATGCTTACATGATCACAACTTGCTTTGTGTGGTTTTAAAGGTATGGTTGGTAGTGTTGTTCAAATACATTTTTTATTATATGTGTTGAAATTATCATCATTCGGCTGTTGCAGAACTGTAATAAGCCCTAGAAAACATGATACTTTGTAGTAAAGCTCAGGTATCACAAACTTTCAATTCATTTCACTTCGTTTCAGATAATGCATAAATTATTGTAGACATCAACATGATTTGTGACACATGCAGCTCCTTTAAAGGAACATTACGACATTTTGGGGAATGTGCTTAACCACATTCTTGTCGAGAGTTAGATGAGAAGATCGATACCACTCACGTCTGTACAGACAATATGAAGCTGGTTAGCTTAGCTTAGCATAGAGACTGGAAATGGTGAATGGCTCTGTGCTGAGGTGATAAAATCCACCTCTATAGCTCACTGACACGTTGTATCCTCTTTGTAATACGTACAAAACCGATGCGTCAAAATGACAATAAGCCGATGTGCTGGACTATTACTGCAATCCATTGTACGCAAAACTCGCAAAAAAAGGAAAAGTGAAGGAAAAGTGCAATGGAATGGTCCTTTAAGTCGGAAATTCCAAGTCCAAAACTTGGGCAAGATTTATATACCCCGAATTCGCCGACATAAACACACCTGACGTCACAGCAACATGGCGGCACACACAGTGAACTCAATTTTCATTATTTTTTACTTTATGTAGTGTTTGTGTTGTGAAATGTGCTGTAACAACGTATAACCAGGTTCCCGTGGATCTTTAAAATGTCTTAAATTAGATTTTCAGAAATATTTCCCCACACAGTTGTTAATTTAATGTTTTAATGTCAAAATTTAAATTACTGTATGCGCCGTTTCTCTTCGCTAATGGCGCTGTGGTAATTGATGTAGGTCCTCTGTAGATGCTTGTGAAGCTCAGACACTTGACATACGAACATCAGTTTGCTGCCGGCGTCCATGTTTTCCCGAGCAGATGCACTGGGATGCATTGAGATTGGAAGGAATACCGACTCGGAATTATCGACTTCCAACTTGCAATGGATTGCAGCCCATTTCCTGGCCAGGACCAGTTGCCAGGCAACCAGCAGAGATCCCAGGAAGTTACTGGTCAAGAAATAGTCTGGTATACAGTATAACCCTTTATACTTAGCATATAGACGTGAGTGGCATCAGTAGTCTCATCTAAAGGCCCTGACACACCAAGTTTGGGGCCGTCGGTGAGCATCTGTCGGCCTAGTTTTTTCGGTGTGTCAAACACCGTCAGCTCTAGTCTGCCCGTGTTGTGATTTTTTTTGGATGATTCAGCATGTTGAATGGCGGCGGAGCCCGTCGGTGAGAGAAATCACTCTGATTGGCTGTTCAGCTTAAACAAATCAGTGCACAAGAAGAGAAATAGACGTGAGGAAAGCAAGCCAACGGGCAAAGTCAAGAGGGAAAACACAAAAGGCTCTTCTCATTTTTCATCTTCATCTCATCTGATCATTCTAATACACGGATATTTTCACAACGACATGACCATCTGGAATGAAGCTTAGTGGTGAGTGAGAGTGGTATGAAAATAGTCGCCAAACAGCGCTTTATTTCATGTACGTAACAACGGCTTGTATATCCGCTGTCCTCTGACTTCCGGTTTCCCTTTTTGAATGACAAATACAGACTATCGCCACCTGCTGGTGTGGAGAGTTATTTCTTCTCACGCAGGCACACAACGTACGTGGTAGTTGGCCGTCGGCTGTAGTCTTTGCGGTGTGTTTGAGTGCAACTTTTTGGCCAAGACGAAGGCGACGTGAGGCGACGCAGCTGTTGGCATTCGTCGTTGCTAGTTCTTTGATGTCGGGTTGGTGTGTCTGGGCCTTAACTCTCTGCAAGAAAGTGAATAAGCCTAGCTCTCAAAATGTCGAACTTCCGATTTATTAATGCATTTACCATGGTTATGGTTAGGTACCTGAATTGAAGCACTTTTGCTCAGAGCATGTGCTCAGCTGTTATGACATTCGCAAAGTAATTGCCACCACCTTAAAGTAATTTGCTTCTTTTGTTCAGCTAATGTCAGTCACCTCCCCGACACTGCAAATAACCACTCTTTTAATTGCAAACACTGCGACCTTTGTGGGAGGATTTGTGTGTGGGGGTGTTTAATTTTAAAGAGATGAGTCATACACTTTCATTAAAAAAAAACTGGGAGAAATGAAGAGCATGAAGTTGACTTAGGCTGGATTTAAAAGTAATGGTTTGTCATAGCTCAGCGGCGGAGCTTAATGCAACATAAGTCGGCTTCAAAAGGGATTGATATAAGTCTGAGGTTTCTCATAGCGAGTCAAAAATAACTATGGAAACAGTCTTTAATAATCAAACATGAGAGCTCAAATTTATACTAGGTCCCACTTAATGCACGAGAAAGTGTGTTGAGTTATTTGTAACTGCTTTATAGTCTCATCTTTTTAACCGTTGGTCGAGATTAGTATTAGATTTATTGCATGTGGTCGTTGTAATCGGATCTGATGAACACATCAGCTAATGTGTGAGGTGATGTCTTTTTACCACAAACAAATGGCCAATCAGGGTACACAGTATATCTCTACATGTATTATGCATCCTGGTTGACCTCATATTACTACAGGTCTGCCTCCTATGGGAAACGCACCTCCCATTCTCATCTGCTATAGCAGCTTCAGCGCAAGTAAATGGAGACACAGCCTAGCGCTGTCCATAAGGGCATCGGGGAGATTGTCCTGCTCTCCAGCCCATTAAAGAGGACTCCATTATCTGCACTCTGCACTGCGCACACACACACACACACACAGCAATGCAGACTATGGGCACATAAAGTAGTCCACCTTAAGTAGCTCCCTTCCACGCCACGCCATGCATATTTTATAACAGCCGGCATTAAAAGCCAAAGGAATAAAGAATGCCTGGCTAGGCAGCTGGGTTAGCTCTGCGCCCTACTTCTTTTCTAGTTCAGCCGCTTTTGTTTTTGTTGCAAACACGCAGAGAACTGGACAGAGGAAGTGTCATGAGATTGTAAAATGTAGGATCAAAGCGGACGAATGCCAGCAAATTCCTCATCGGGACGAGATTGCATTCTCTGCATTTTTACGACCTTTCCCCCATCTTGCTGCTTCTGCGAGTTGTCATACCAAAAGTAAGTGGAGACAAGGTCAAACTCAGAGATATGTTAATACTGGAGGCTGATCAGCCCTCCCAGCTGAGAGTCGGCGTACTGCTGTGAACCAGGACGACACCAAGATTGTCCTTTAGCTGAAACACACTGGACTGAGACCATAAACACACATCCATCACCGTATGTGGCTGATAGTAGCAGCTGGATGGCGTCTTCGGGCTCTGGTGGTTTCTGTTTGCATATATTTGTGTGCATCAGCATTTGATTGGGTGATTACAGCTCACTCTGCTGTATGTTTACCCGTGTTTACTTGTTTGCATGTGCACATCAGGCAAGGTGTAACACGCTGGTAAGTCAACATCCCCGTCTGTCAGCGCTGGCAGTGTTATATGCAGTCTGCCTCACACTGGGTCACACAGGCAGGTTGTTCTGTCAGTGTAACACTTTGGAGTGCAGCAGTCATCTTTTTTTTTTTTTTTTCTTGGTCCCACCTCCTGGCTCCTGATGGCGGTGAGCGGAGGATTCTGAGGTCAGGTGCGAGTCAGTTCTGTCACACACACCTTGAAGACTCCGGATTTGCACTCTCTCTCTCTCCTTCCGTTGAACTTTTTCCCTTTGCTGTTATAAATATAAATATTTAATTTTGACCCTTGCTTCATCTTACCAAGCACTTACCAACTAGAATTAACAGCGGTCTGCATCTGTGTATGTATGGGTCATATAAGACTGTCTGTATGTATTATACATAAAATGTAAATGTGTTTGGGCTCGAACGTGAATGTGTTCATGTATCTGCGTCGTGTGTGATGATTGGGCAGTTAGCTGCTGAAAAAGCATATAAGAAGTATTATTGGAAGTGTAGCTGAAACTCAGCTTTAAATGTTTGAGGCATCAACCACACAGTGACACTTAATATCCATTGATAGTGATAGTGAATAGCAATAGCAAACACTTAAAAATGTTCCCATCTTGTTTCCCAACAATATCAATCTGCCCGTGAATTTTCAGCAAAATTGACTGATTTTGCCAATAGTGAACTTTTAACAACCTCTATAAACCCAATGACCTGGCATACAGTATATTAATATTTAATAAGCGGTGCAGCCTTACGGCGCATTTCCACCAAATCCGGTGACGAAGGGCGTCTCAACACTTTCCATTCATTTCCTATGGAAAGCAGGAGAAGCAACATGGGCGTGGGCAAATATGCTTGCTTTATGCAAATGTATGTATATATTTATTATTGGAAATCAATTAACAACACAAAATAATGACAAATATTGTCCAGAAACATCATTACAAATCATAACATGGCAAACTGCAGCTCAACAGGCAACAACAGCTGTCAGTGTGTCAGTGTGCTGACTTGACTATGACTTGCCCCAAACTGCATGTGATTATCATAAAGTGGGCATGTCTGTAAAGGGGAGACTCGTGGGTACCCAGAGAACCCATTTTCATTCACATATCTTGAAGTCAGAGGTCAAGGGACCCCTTTGAAAATGGCCATGCTAGTTTTTCCTCGCCAAAATTTAGCACACGATTGAAGCGTTAGTTAACCTTCTTCGTGACAAGCTAGCATGATATAGTTGGTACCAATGGATTCCTTAGGTTTTCTTCACTCTAGCTTTAAAACTGAGCCAGCTACAACCTCCGAAAGATCGATAGCGTTAATGTGTTAAAGAAATTAGTGGCGTTAAAACGAATTTGCGTTAGTGCCTTATTATCGCGTTAACTTTGACAGCCCTAGTATTTATGAAACATATTTTTGATTCTGAAACGTCGACATTCAACATTTCCCGTGGTTTGCAGAAACACACAATATCAACATTTTTTTCTGGCGACTGGGCTGTAGCCTGAAATGAAAATGTAGAAAGGTTGAATGTAGTTGGAGAAAAACATATTCCTGACAACCACAAGGTTGGAAGAGCTGCTTATATCCTAGTTTTCATTGCTATTGACCAATGATAGTCTTGTACCACTCCTCCTCTTATCTTTCTATACTGTGATTATGAATATTGTTGTTGTTTCTTGTCCATAAAACTCATGATTTCATCATATCATATCATCATACAAATGTTGACAAAACCTAATTTTAGCCATTTTTTTAGCCATATTAGCAACAAGTCCTGAGACACATATAAATGTTTTATAATCTGATGCCGCTACGGGCAGGAGGATGATCTTTCCGATTAAAAAATAAAACCGTTTTCTGATGTTACACTGCTATGTTTAAGGCTTCCTTAGGTTTAAGCACAAAAACAACTTGGTGAGGTTTATGGAATCATCTCGGTTTAGGTTAGAATAACTATTTTGTTAAGGTTAGGGGACCTTTGTCGCCCTGTTGACAATAATAACCACTTGGGTTATGGGTTAGGGAACTAGAGGACTTTGTTTTTGGCCATTTCCTGAAACGCCTGATGCTCTAGTTTTTCTTGGGAGAATTAGGGAAGGCCATGTGGTCAGGTGGCGACATCTGACGGTCTGTGACTCTGCCAAGCGGAAAAGGTCAAAGGCTCTTCATGTGAGAGATAGATGGCAATTAATCAAAGAGATTAAAAATTACTAGAACTTTTCTCTTATAATTGTGAGGGCTGTTGTGTATCACACTTCTATCACACTAAGTATCTTTTCTTTAGAGTATAATCACCTGAAAATACGAATCGTTGTGTTTTCGTTACCTTAGATGGAGCTGTTTATATACGGAGCCGGTCCTCTCCATGGAGTCGGCCGCCATATTTCTACAGTAGCCCAGAACGGACAAACCAAACACTGACTCTAGAGAGTCTTTCGCGTTTTCACGTTTTCGCATTTTCGCGTTGGCCAATGTAGTTCTCCTACACGCTTGGCACACAGGAGAAGTTTCAGTTGGTTGCAATCTGCAACCTCACTGCTAGATGCCGCAAAATCCTTCACACTGCATCTTTAAGTTACTTTTCTAATTACTCAACAGCAAAAGTAATTAGTTACTCGCCACTCAGCCTAGCTCCGTCAAAGATGCCTTTAAGCAACCTCAAAGCCTCTGTACCGACACGTCACATCTTCTGTATTTAACACCTGCAGAAATAGAAAACAAGGTTTAACAAGCAGTCAGCCTACATTTGGAGGTATTTACTACCTTAACACTGCACATATTAGTGGTACAGCCGTAAAAACTCCCAACAGGTCAAGTCTCAGTGTAAAATAGCAGCTAAAGTACCTTTCCAGGCCCATCACTGTGCTGTCAGGACCTGAGGCGAACCTGTAATACACACGTTTTCAGCCTGTAATCACAGTTTCAAATTCCATTCTACTGCTCTGTCATTACTAGGTTTTTAGACATTATTTATCATAGGAAGACATTATTCAAGTACAGTAATTAGACATTGCAGCTGTATCTAAAACTATCTTTCTCTGTACTGTACAGTAGATACACAACTTGTGGTTGTATTGGCTTTGTGTCTTGTTGGCCTTCAATGTAAAGGAGCAGAAAAAGCCTCATCCCAGTCTGATAAGGTTCTGTGGAGATCAGGGAGGCAGTTTGGCGTCTTGGAATACCACACTGTCCAAGAGAGCTGTAACCTGGCAGCACGCACCTCCAGGATACAAGGCCCTGACTCCAGGTTGGCTCCGGAGGTTTGTGTGTGTGTGTATGGTTGGCATGTTTGGTTGCCATCTGCAAACCCCAGGGATTCTGGCTAAGGTGCGCACGCAGAAACACACAGGGAGTCACCCTTATGCAAGCATATGTACACATTCTCCTACACACTCGGCACCCTCGCCGCTACGGCTTGTCAAAGTTTGGGTGCAGGCATGTGTGAACAAAGTGAAGTATAATCACTCTCAATGCAAAAGATCAAAATCCTATTTCCAGGAAAGTAGGCAGCTCTGAGCAGAACAAAGCCTCCAGCAAAAAAGTCTCTCCATCTCTCAAGCTCACAGACACACACACACACACACACACACACACACACACACACAACTATGTCCTGTGATATTAAGGAATGTGAGTAATATCACTGTAGGCAAATCAATTATATTGGCCAGCACAGAACTCAGATGTTGTATTATTCACATCGTCTGACTCCTGTGATCAGCTGGAATAAATAAATAAAACATGACATATAAAAATCTGGAATGTAAATGTGAACAGTTGGTGTTGCCAAGGGGACATAAAAGTTAATTACGAACGTTTTAGTGATTTGGCAGAGATCGATACGAGCAGACTTCGTTGCCAACGCTATTGTTCGAAAGTCCAGATTAGCTCCTTAATGCTGCAGGTCTATTGATAGTGATTATGAGCTTAACTGAACAAAGAGATTGGTGATCATACACATTTAGGTGACGAAGATGACGCCGAAACAGGACAGTCAATCAAAAATCAAAGCCATGTTCACGCAGCTTCTTTATGTTAATCTACTGGTGCGCTGCCGCCGAAGATACTGGGAATCAGAGAGTAACACCGACGGAAAAGACAACATTTCTACTCTGGGTTTGTAAGAGTGTCTGTTTGTTTGCACTGATGCAAAGTGAAGCAGTTATAGATCATATTTGTTGAATACACTGAAGCTGATTAGGGAGGACGAGTTGAAGGCCCAAAGCTGCTTTTCCTAATCCCCAGATTAGTAAAATAATAAGAGGCCCGTCTTCCCGCTCACACTCACACAGAGACAAAATGCTGGTTTTGGCTCAGCGCTGCAAACAGAGCTGGTATCTCCACTCTCTCAGAACGGTCCCTTGGCCACAGTAGTGACAGTCCTAACTGGGAGAGCCACAGCAAGCCAGTAAGGCTTAGTGCCAGACCAGTGTTTCCAGTGTGAGCAGTGCCTAGGAACCTGCTAGCATGTTGGGTAGTGTAGACCAATGCTGGGTTGAAGATTAACCTACTAGCACAATTGAGAAAGTTCCAGACGCTGCTGCGTTTATTGGGTTGCAGTCTCTTCTTTGTCTACTATGGTTCACTTGTTCAAATATGCCTGGAAACCTGCACACAAACAGGCACACTCAAACTTGCACACAATTCACAACCTAATTGCTAACCTCAGGGGGCACTTTTCAGTTTTATCATGAAAACAGAAGCTACAGGAATTTACAAAGGTTACGTCAACTACATTTTTTCCCGAAGAGGTCTAAAAATACCTCACATGGATGAGAAATGAAACGCTCGATCCTGACCGACTTTACTGTCTTTCTTAGCAGGTTCAGTTTTTCAGCTAGAGTTAAACTACATACTGTATATCATATGAAACTGGAAAACCATCATACTGTCATACTAGCTTGTTGGTAAGGAGCCTAAATAATGCTCCAAACTTAGGCTAAATAGAAAAAACTGGCATGGCCATAATCAAAGGGGTCCCTTGAACTCTGACCTCAAGATTTGTGAATGAAAATGGGTTCTATGGGTACCAACGAGTCTCCCCTTTACAGACATGCCCACTTTGATAATCACATGCAGTTTTGGGCAAAAAACATGCATTTTTTTGTATGTAGTATAAATATGTTATATTCGCCTATTCAAAAAATGGTGTGTTTGAATATTTCTGCATACTGGGGTCCTTAAACAGTCTTGGAATTACATAAATTGGGTATCAGTGTATCAGTATATTCATGTGTGATGATGTTAGTCCTCATAGTAGCCATTTCATTGTAGTGAGACCATTTTTTGAAACTGTATAAAATGACCTGTGGTGACCTCTAGGATAATCACAGCCTCATGGAACTTTACAGTCACAAACTAGAGACCTAGAGCATTCAGAGGATGGATGGCTTTCCTAGCTAGATTGACAATAAGAAGGTTTCTGAGCAGTTTCTAGAACAGAAGTGCTCACCATCCAATTGCTGAAAAATACAATTCTTACAGAAATCTCCAAATGTCAAAAGTTTTTGATGCCAAATCACAGCATGACTTTTTCTATGGTGTTCCTCAAGGTCTTGGTGTCTTAATGAGGTATTTTGGAAGGATTATTGATCATCTTTATCAATTCTCCAGTGGTCAAAATTAAAAAATGGTTCAATTTAGCACCAAATCTGTGTAACAAATGGTATCAACCCTTGCTGCAGCAACTTTTGAGACATAATAGAGCATGGGAATGGTCATCATATACTTCTATCATAATGTTCTAAGCCCCACTTTTACAATTTATTTTAATTAATTAATTAATTTGTGTTTATTTCTGATTTATGACTAGAACAACTTGACACACAGTGCTGAGCTGCATCTCAAATTAATCTTCAGGTTCCCAGCTTTCAGATGATGTACACCACTTCTATGTGACGTCTACTGTTGACCTGCTATCTCCCCCTAAATACCCCCTGTACCCAACTAAAAAGGACAAAAATGGGTCTATGTGGGTCGATGTGGGTTAACAAGAGCTCCACTAACATACTTTACCGTTAGAATAAGATTTATTAGACATTTTACCATTCCTGCGACAACAAACAAATGAGCTAAAAAAGAGTTAGACGATCAACACAGATATAAAACCAATGCACATACATGTAAGCAAAGGGAGAAGCAAAGCAGAGCAAATAGAAAATACAATTATCCGTGCCTGTTTGACCCCAGGGAACTCGCAGTATAATGCCACTGGATCTAATTCACTTGCAAAAGAGTTGAGCAGGATGTAAAGCTCGATTCACAGTGGACTCGGACCATGAAAAAGCCTCTTTTCCTCCAACCTTTCACACAGACAAAGAGCTGCCGCATCTCCACTCCATGTGAGAATCACAGCTTTGAATCTGCATGTGGGACAGAGGCACCCGGGCTAAAAAACAAACACTCACCATGAATGAATATATACTTTTGCTTTATACTGATTGTCCTTTCATAGAAACGCCGTGAAAGAGGGCAGGCCAGCATACGCTTGCTACTCGCCCAACATTAGAGGGAGATCACGGAGTGCATCTATTAATGTATTCTTTTTAAAAAACTGCTACTCAGTGGAGCGTGAATTGAGCCCTTTCATAGCCGCCCATCTCATACTGGTGTGAAATGAGGTGAAAATAAGCAGACTTAAAAGAGACGGCTTTGCAGGAAGTCTTCCCTGAATGTCTGTGGAGGTTTGCTGAGGTGACCCAAACAAATCAGCTTTTGAAGGGAGTCAAGGATGAATTCAGCGCACTGGGAAACAAACACACGCGCAGGCCTCGCTCGCTGTCAGTGGATATGCATGTCAGACCTAGTGCTGTCATTTTCTCATTGCGAGGCTTCTACCACGTGGTCCGCCGCCTCCTGGGCCCTGCGCTTGCAGGACTGTGCTTGTCCCTGGACTGCCAACTGTAACCACAACATACTACAGCCTGTCAGACTGATTGCCATGCACACACAGGAAAAAACACACACACAAGGAATACCATTCCGGGCCGAAACGTCTGTTTTTGTTTTGGTCGGTGTGATCCCATCCGCTGAAACAAATTGGCATACAAACAGCCTTCTGCAGCCATGGAAGCAAGCAAACAAACTGAATCAACAGAGATAACATAACATTAGATTCTACCCGACCTGAAAAGCCTCGGTACATCTCTCTGTGGATCTGTGTGCAGCTGGGTTATCAAGGCAGCGAGTATTTGAGACACACAGCTGCTGAAGTGATTCCGACTTCTGCTATTGGACAGAGGCTAACGCCGTCGTGTCTAGAAGGTAACCCTCAAATAGCGAAAAACATGCGCTAACTGCTATCTGTTACACCGGAGGAGCGGACGGGCCCAATGTTTTGAATTTGGATTGCTGTTACCCTTTTTAATAGCTAGCTGTCACATTGTTCCTTTAAGTTTGATTCTAAACTATTCATGGCAATTAATAAATTCTGAGGAACATAATAAACTAAATGGCACCTCTATCTGCGGCAGAGAACTGTTGCATGGGAGGGCATCTGTGCACTGCATATTTATCAAAGTGACAGCAGGCGTCAGGGATACAGGGGCTCCAACATAACCACTTACTCACTAATGGCTTACACAGCCACGGATCATTATCCCTCACAGCATAGCACAGCACAGCACAGCACAGCACAACACAACACTGCGCTGCACAGCACCATGCTGCACCGCAACCCCCTCAGTCCCGGCATTACATTGGCTTGACTGCAGTGTGAAGTGTGTAGGAGGTTGATTAGATATTTCCCAGAATGCTTCCTCAGTTCC